>CBVK0100047780.1:0-10595 GCA_900067695.1 Picea abies
TGTAAGTGGAAAAAGTAGTTAGAAGTGGGTTAGCCCTAAAATAAGGAAGTGAGTTAGAAGATAAACCCTAGAGGAAGCTACTTGGAGAGTATAAATAAGAGAGCAAGGGTCTCTTATGAGTATGAATATTTGAGCACATTGAATATAAATTTTGTGAAAGGGTTATTGCAAGTACTCATTGATACATCTAAAGTTACGCAAGTCTGAGGTGGCAAAGGAGGATTGACGATAAAAATTTTGGAGTTGTAGAGTTTCAAAAAAACCCTGGTTTTTCTAAAAGTTGCACACATGTTGTAGAAGGCCAGGTCACATACATACGTCGACCACAAAATGTCAGGTCACGTACATCTGCAAGCTAATAGAGGGCAGGTTGTGTACATATGAAAAGGTCTTGAAACTTGAGTTGATGTTGGTGCCAGGTCCCTGAAGTCTGAAGCAAGTTCCCATATCAGCATTCTACAGGTTTAAATCATCTACAAAAGTTCGGGTATGGTTACATGTTTGTTTTAATGAACACTTTTTCTTATGGTATGGTGAATTATTGAGGAATTCTTGGTATGGTTGTTGTGATACTTGGATATGTTATAGGTTTGTTGGTTGGCTAAGTGAGTAGCACTCTTATGTATGGTACAGTTTTGATATGGTTGAGGGATATCTATGTTGTATGATGATGTATGCATGAGGATATGGTTGAGGGATATCTATGTTGTATGATGATGTATGCATGAGGGACATGAATAGGTAGTTGGATGGTACAGATATTCATATGGTTGATGATGGCATAGGTTGGTCAGTGGTAGGTTGGAGGTTGTGTGACAAAGGTAGCAAAGGTCTGAAGGGCTGAAAGTTTTAGAGTTCCAGAAAACTAGAAACCCTAGTTTTTTGAAGGTGTACGCAGGCTAACAAAGGACAAGTCGCGTACATACATGTGTTGCAGTATAGACAGGTCGCATACATACGTGTGTTGCAGTATAGATAGGTCGCGTATCTGTTGACAGGTTGTTTTATGTCTACAAGTTGGATCTTGTACTTGAGGGTTGGATTCCTCACATCTTAATTGGTGCTGAGATCTGCAAGTTGGGTCATCTATTTGAGAGTTGGTGATCTCTTGGATTTGGTGCTCTTTTCAGCTGGTGCTAATAAACCCTGGAGATTGTAGTCTCGTGTAACAACATAATACAAAAATCTTACACATATATCTCGTGTTCTTTGTGTTTATTATGGTGATGGTTTATAGTTCTCTATTATTGATTAATGTTGTTTATACATGCAAGTAGATAAGTATGAATGAATAAAATGTTTGAAGTGGTTTCTAACTAAATTTTTGAAAGAAGTGTAAACATATCCTTACACGAATTCACCCCCCCTCTCAGTGTGGTCGGTGTGTCCAAAAGATACACAAAGAACTAGATCTCATTTTCAAGGTGCTCCACAAGAACTCTCTACTACCAATCCTTTAATTATTATTCATTACTACATTGATCTGTAATTGAGGGGATTATAGACCACTCACTTAACCAAAATGGATTCTTTGTGGAACTTTATTTCTGAACTCTATCTGAACTCTGTGTCTATTGAGAAAGGTCTAGTTGTTATATGTGTCATTGGTCTTCTATTTATCATGACCATGATTTGCTTATAGGAACACTGTGAGTATGATTATCGAGTTTCGTTCGAACTTTGGGTTGGTTTATGGTATAAGTTAAGTGGATTGTAACAAAAGAGTATAGGTAAGATGATTCTTTGTCATTTCAAAATCTCACTATAATTACACAGAGATATACATCCTCAATATTATATTAATGAGGTTGTTACATTCCAACCATCAATGATCCAAGCGCTTGGTTAATAATGACAAAGATTAGTATGCCCCAATATTTCACTGAGCAATGGTAGCCTGCTTGGGTGGCAAAATCACCCACTCATTCAATGCACCAATAGTGCATTGTCCCCTTATTATATATCTCATAACCATTTCATCATTCATTCCACAATAGATACACTCAGGAAACCAAATATCCTACACAATACATTACTAGTCTCGATCTAATAGATTCTAATTTCCAACGCGACCGTGAGGTGCAGGAAACATGGAATATCAACCAATTATTTTGGATAATTCCCAAAGAGCTAGGGTTTAAGGTGCAATAATGTTGATACAATAGGAAAAACGCTCTTTTTTTGTGTACTCTAAGAGGTTATAGTTATAGGTTAGGCAATGCCACCACCAAGATATGAAGTTTCTAGGGATAGCACACATTCACAAAATCTAGGAGAGAACACAATGCATGGACTCTCTCCAATCAATAGGGGTTTGTATGTGTGTAGTTATACAACAAATCAATTCATGGTAGTCTTATAAAGTAAAAGACAAGGTCTTGCTTGTTGGGAAGAAAGAAAGAAATGCTTTGGTTCTCTCTTGAGTGCTACGATTTAAACATAGAACTTTGGAATCAAAGCAATATGCACTTGGGTATTTCCTTTAGTTGGAATAACCTCTTAGAATTTGGAAAAAAAAGAATAACATGTGGGATTTATCCATAATAGAGCTCACACACACAACAAGGAATAAATGAGTGGGACCTGTCATGTGAGGTAATAGATAGTGGATAGTGTGTCCAACAAGTCATGTGAGTAAATAAACAATGGATAGTGCACCTTAAAAGTGATGGGATTGAGCCAACAATTAAAGTGGATGCCCAGTAGGGATGGAGATGTCACAACAACCACTTTAAACAAAAAACAAAATGAATGTTCCCCAAAAAACAAGTGAACTCTGTGTGGGTACTTCATTTCATCCTCCAGGCAATGAGAATTCACCCCGGAGAGAGAGATCGACTCTCATGAGAGAGAAATAGGGTTTAGAAAGTCCTCCAATAGTTCTTCAAGGATGACCATTGATCTTCCCTCACCCCATGCATTCAATGGTGGATATTAACTAGTTGTTGTAATGGGTAACCACCATTTAAATATTTTTTCTCTTTGAAGTAAACCTCTCACATAGTAAAATAAAATATTATATAGTGAATAAATCTTCCTCCTATAAAATTATATACATAAAACCCATTAAAGATAACCAATCATTTTTGATAGACTGCACTTGAAAATTTGAACTAGATACTCACCACATAGAGGAAGAAGAAACACATTTACTTGTAACCCAACTAGGAAAACCAATATCTAACGATGCTCAGTGTTCTTATTTCTACAATTTGATACAATGATCTCCTCGAGAGAGATAGGGAGTAAGGGAAGGACAACAACCATGTTTCTTCACTTCCTATTCCTTAGCCTTCTCTCATATCTATTTCCTTTTCATTTGCTAATTATTTTTCTTTAACTTATTTCTTACATCCTTATTTGTCTTATTCCATGTTAAATTGCATTTTTTTATTTGGATTTCATAATGTTGATTGATTGTCAATTTGTTTTTCAGGTACTGAGTCTTATCCAATCTTCATTCCAAATCCATTTTGGATCACACCTTCATATTGAGACAATTTTTGGTCTTGAAAATATCTAGGAAACCAATTTGGATTAGTGTTGTTTACCTCTCTAGAACATGTCTCTAACGTTGGCTCCTAGAGACAAATCTAACTCTGGATCTGTCTTTAGATCTGACTTTGGCTTTGGCTCATGGCTCTGACTATTGGTTCTGGTCCTCATATATGTCTTTGGCTCTAGTAATGTCTCTGTTGTTCCTGCAGTGTAACAATATTCTCACTGACTCTCATCTTTGAAGAATCTCCAAATTTGAATGTTGGACTCAACATCCATTCCCATATCCCTCTTTGTCTTGGAGACAATCCATGTTGGTTGTCAATGAATCCAAGTCAAATTTCAGTCTTCTTGCTAAGTGTTACCCTAGTTTGTTTCCATCACGCAAAAACTCCTCAAGAGAAGCATGGTTGCATTACTATGCTAGGATCATTTGATTCTCATTATGGAAACAACGCTTTTCGGCCATGTAAATTGAACGACCATCTTTCATACCCATACATCTTGATTTTAGGATTCTTGTTCATATACAAGTTGTTCCTTCCATTGGAAATTCATTCTTCAACCAATATATGATGAAATAAATGTCATCCCATGCTTGAGCTCCTTCTCCGCTCTCTCTCTATTCTATCAAACATCTACTTGTTTCATTATTGAGGATGACTGTTGGCATGGACTTGATCAGACCAGGGTCCTTCTTAGGTTACCAACAAAAGGCATTGATTAGTCTATAGCACTGGAATTTTCATCTCCTCTGAAGAGAAGAAGTCTCACCCGAAGCGCAACCAAGACATAAATATAGGGAAGGGCAAGGAGAATACTTAGGAGGGTTTCCAAAATCTTCAAGATTCACCAGGATCTTGCGCAAGATAGAATAACCACAGAACAAAATGGAATACATTCATACTGGAAGTAAAGACAATCAAGTTACGATAGTATTAATAAACAAAAACAACACATTGATCTTATCAAACATAAAGAAGTATTGTAAGGAGACAATTCATAAGCATACACACATAATGACACAATAATTTCAAAATTTAATATCCTTCCATATATATTATCAGAAGATATTCTCGGGTACAATATTAGAGATACATATCAAGACTTGGTTACAAGCTTCTAGCTCTGGACTCATGTCAGATAGATCTGTCTACCCTTTTTCCCAAAAACTGTATACAAATTACATTCACAGAACCTTTAATCTTTCTGCGGCCTCTATACCAACTATGAAAAAACCAAACAACCAACCAAATACACCAAACCATAATAGCCAACCATTTTACAATAATATGCATCTCATATATATAGGTTGAGTGGAATTTTCTGGCTTTAGGCTTTGCATGATTTCTTTTTCTTGTTATGTTGTAACTGATTTTGCCTCGCTGGTGTTGCGTTGTCTCTTTTTTAAACTGTTTTATGTTTCTTTGCTTGCTCCAATGTCCAGCTTCTTTGTGGCTTGCGAAACTCATGTTTGACCAAAATTGGGATGGTATTCCTCCTTGTGAAACTTCAAACCAAAAACGAAGGGCCCAACATTCTATGACCACAATCCTTGACTCGCCCTCGAGTCAAATACTTGGCTCTTTCGCGGCTTCTAGGAGTGCCTATTGCTTTCCCTTGTCCTCCTTCTCTACTTTTCTTTCATATTTTGCTTACGCTTTTCCCTCTTCCACCTCTTCAAATGAAGGGCCAAAATCTGGGACCAACTCTAAGGACCGCTTCCTGACTTCCTGGAAACCCGAAATTTTATCTTGCCACTTTCTGGCAAGGAGTGAGGTTTTGGCTACAAACTATTGAGTCGCATATGTGATGCATCCTTTAGGCTTGGATGTGACCAGAGAGTTCCATTCAGAATCAAATGTAGAATCTACCTAATGCATCTGGATGTACACTATCTAAACAATAGGTGGAAATTCACACAGCTCTTTCTTGGCTACAGACTGTGCTTCAAACAGAGAGTTCAACTCATTGTCTGCTTGTTGGATTTGATCAAATTTCTCCTGTTTCTCTAGAGAATCCATGGTGACTACAAATTCATCATTGAGAAACTGTATTCTTGTGCACACATCCTCGGGAGTTTGGTTGCACCTTGCAATAATTCCCATATAGTCACTGACTTCATGAAATATTATTGTGCATTAGGTTGTGCGCTTATGTAGTGTTTCTCGAGCATTGTTACCTTCCAACGCTACTTTCTCCATATTCTCCTGCAACTTTCAAGGTTGTCATTCTGCTGCATGCTTAATCTCCCACAAATACTTCCATATTCTTTTCGTACTTTCTCCATATTCTCCTGCAACTTTCAAGATTGTCATTCTGCTGCATGCTTAATCTCCCACAAATACTTCCATATTCTTTTCGCAAATGGATAGCTATGACCATGCTCCCTGGAGTAGCTTGATTTGATTCACAGGCTCTCCTACAACACTAGATTTTGGCAGTTGTGGTGCTTCAACAAAGTTATCCTTGACTCTTTCCAATTTATGCTCCTCTTGGACCTTCACGTATTCCTACTGTGTTCTGTGTGCTTGATCAAGGAGTGCTTCCTCCCTTGCAAACTATGCATTGATTTTGGCTTGTTGGAGCCTCTGCTCCAATTGATCAGTTGAGGCTCTGATCATCCTGAACAATTGTGTTGCTAGATAGTATGCAAGGTTAGCAGAAGAAGGGGTGGCTTCCCTGGGTACTCGGACCTACAGAGAGAGTATACTGGTTGTTGAATGCTCTGGAGGTGTATCCACCTCCTCTTCTCTTGTAGATTTTCCTAGTGCAAGCCTCAACCTCAACGTCGATGGCAGTAACGTTAGTACTTATGTTCTGTCTAGGTAGAGCTGTAACAACTCTGTGCACTGCTGTGGGTTTTGGAGGACCAACTCCATTTGTTCCTACACTGATGTTGCACTTTTTCCTGAGGCTATATCAGGTTCCTTATGAACCTCTAATACCTCTCCCTCTTTGTGGCCCTCATCTTCTGTGGTTGCACTTCCGATAAAACCCTCAACCTTAGTCAATAAGGAAGTTCCCTGAGGACTTAGGACTTGTGGCTTCAGTACAGTTTGCATCTTCATTGAAGATTAAGTGTCCTGAATTGGCACAAAAGGTATGATCTGTTGGATCTGGGCTTCAGGGTTTATCCCAGTGATTTCTATCCTCTGTTAGGGTATCTCTGGGTCTGGACCAGTGAGTTTTGGTCTCTGCTCAGATATCTATGGGGGATCCAACTGCATGGGTTCTGGGTCGATGGTTTGGGATAGAATGGTGGTGATGGAGGTTGTGGTGATGATGGAGTTTTTTCAATGATGATGGTGGTGGATGGAGTGGTGTTAGGGTCAAGGTTGTCCTAGATATCTATAATATGGGTTGCTCAAGCCATTGAGCGAGTGTGAGGAACGGTGGATGATATTTATTGGGGGTTCAGAAACTTAGTCGGGGAGATACCCCTCTTGGGTTTCTTAGCCATTGGTTCTTCGATAAAGGCAGTGCTAATAATTTTATTGAAATCCTTGCCTGTCAACTTGGCTTGCTCTGGAAGCTTTGGGAACATAGGCAATGTTCTCTTCTTGTGCTCCAACAACTGCATCTCTTCCTCCTCGTCTGAATCCATCTATACTAGGGATTCTTTCTTTTGTACCTTTTCACCTGAGCTCAGCCCTACCCCTACTTCCTGACCCTTTTTCTTCAGTAGTTCCATAGGAAGAAGGTAGTGCATCCTCGAATTGCACAGGTTTCATTTTACGTTGGGCCATGAAATAACCTCCTTGTCGAAGGCCTCCTCATATAAGTAAAATGTTAACATGAACGAGTGGAAGTATTCTCCATTGACATGCCTTGGCCATACAAATGTGTGGTGGCAGTTCATGTTGAATGGAATGTCCCACGTGTTGCGGTTGAGCAATTCCTGTGGAATGTGCAACCTCTGAGTTGCGTCTATCATTCTGTTGTACCATTTGGATAATGTCTTTTTGTTTAAGGAATTATTTTCCAAGTCCGACCTTGAGTGGCAAGGCTTGAACATCTTTTCCAACTTCCGCTTATCTACTAGCGACAGCGGTATTCCTGTGGGCAGCATCCACTTCAACATTGTGAATGCAACCAACAAGTAGTCGTAGGTGAAAGTGCCACCCTTCTCCTATGCTTCCTCGCAATCCACCAGGAGTTCTTCTAGTAAATAGTTGCACCAGTTAAATACAGCGCCATTGGCGCAAAATTCTACCATTTATAAGGCATCCAATGTACATTCTCCTTTGTAATAAGATCGCATGATCTTGCTAGAAATTACATAGCAATCAGTCCTAACCATCTTGGGTAGAATGGGGTCGATGTTGGTTGTGCTCCCCCACCTCTGCGTATGAAATTGCTCATATAAATTGGGCTCCCCCTTCTTCTTTCCATGCTTGTTGGGACCCTGAAAACCTTTGGACACATCCTCGCCTTCGATGGATAGTCCAGTAAGCTGGTGGATGTCCTATGAATGAATTGGATATCTTCTATCCAACCACAGACTTTTGTCATGTACCTTGCTAATGAGAAACTTGGCACATCTCACAACTTCTCCAGTGGTGCCGAAAGCTAGCAAATACCTTAGGTTCATAATAATGGAGTTAAAGAGATTAATGAACTCTAACTTTGGTATGAACTGCATGCCTCTCAACTCGTCCTGAGCAACGCTCTAGAAGACATCGATGTTCATCTGGGGGAACAAAACCTAGTCTGTTAGGTCAAGGCCGAGGAGCTTGACCTGCTCAACCTTCCCTTTGAGATCACCCATGATCTCGACCCGGGGGTCACCGGACTCATCCAACACAGCATCCTTCAAAATGACACCTCTTCTCCCTGTATCTCTTGACATGGCGATTCTACACTGTCACACACTTTAACAAGATAAAATGGGATTGGGGCTCACGACTGAGAGCCAAGGGATTACACAAGCTTGATCACAATTCAGAATTCACAAATAACCAAGTTCTCTATGGGAAACAATGTGTCCTACAACAAGTTCAAAGAACCTTATACTTGGGCTTAGCTGGAAAGTTCTGTAATAATTGTTAAGTCTATTCATCATTACCCTATAGACGTAACTTGGATATGAGTTGTCTGACATGACTGGTTAATGGGGTAAATCTATTGGGTGATCTTGGCATTTACTGGGAAAGTTGGTCAAGGACGTGTCCGATTCCAAACCTTACCGTTTAACGACTGAGAATCCTGGCATGAATACCAATGGAATCTTCACGTATGGTGACTTTATGGTTTAATAGAATTCAGATGGGTTACTATAGTGGTAATAAAGGCTATGACTGGACTGGGTTCATGTGGCACATGGACTAGGATTGAGTCTAGATTCTCTCTTCCTCCGACCACAAAGGGGTCCCCGTCATATTTAATGACTGTCATTAATAGGTTCATGACTATTCTGATCCTATGCTGCTAAGTAAGCAATTCTGCATCAAAAAAACACTTAGACAAAAAAATGAACTGCATGTTGTAGCGCAACAATGCACTCTTCGACTTTATTAATCGAATTCACAGAAATTGCAAAAAAAATAAAACCTAAATACTGTACATGCTCCCTTGGACTAGAGAAATATTCCTTTAGCTCAGTTCTGAGACATATCAGATTGCAGGTGAGCTCCATTCACCCATCCTGGTTGAAGTATACCATCCAGTTGCACGAGTCTAACTACTCCAGGAGGTCGGATCTCCGCAACTATAAATGGTCCCAACCAATGCATGTGCAACTTGCCTAGATGTTTCTGATACCAACTATCATATAGTAGGACCTTATCTCCTTGCGCAAATGATTTAGTCTTAATTTTTTTGTCGTGCCAAGATTTTTTCCTTGCTTTCTCAACTAATTGATGGAAGTCTACTAAAAACTTGGTCTCTTCAAGTTATTGCAATTCCATGAGCCTTTGTGCAACTAAGTCATCCTCCGACATGTGTGTAATATGTGCAATATATAGACTCGAGGTAATGAATTTTGTAGGTACCACAAACTCTTTCCCATAAACTCAATGAAATGGAGTATACCTGTGGAGTTTCTTTGTGGTTTTTCTGTAAGCCCATAAAACTATTGGGACTCTGTCATCCCAATCCTCCTTGTTTGCACAACAAACCTTCGTTAATCCTCTCTCCTGAATCTTTTTAAATGCCACTGTTCCATTGGATTGTGGGTGGTAGGGGATAATTTTATGATGTTGGATCAAGAAATTTGTTGTAAACTTTGCTATTGTACTACTGATAAAATGACCACCTTGATCACTGGTCAGACTCCTAGGACATCCAAATCGAGTGATAATATTTTCAAAAATGAACCTAGCAACAATATTGGTCGAATAATCCTAAACAACTGATGCCTCTGCCCAACATGTAAGGTAATCAATTGTGGTAACAATATACATGTCCTTTGAATGCTTAGTTGTGGGCTTGATTTCCCCAATGAATTCAACCACCCATTTCTCAAATTATTGTAGAGATCGAACTGGCTAAAGAGGAAATTCATCTCATCATGATGGCTTACCCACTCTTTGAAAAACACTGCAAGATATAGCATATTCCTTTGTATATTTGAAGAGCGTGGCCCACCATAGTCCAGCTTGGAGGACTTTCTACACAGTGGCATTTCCTCCAACATGGCCTCCCGGAAATCCACTGTGGCACTCCCAAAGTATGTCTTGTCTTTAATGATCTAAGACACATCTCTTGAGGATACTATCTAGGCCCAACTTATACAATTGCCTCGCAATAAATTGATATTCCACTGCTCTAACCACCATATGACGTTTTTGAGTTGCGGAGTATGTTTATGGGCAAGCCCCTGTACTTAAGAATACTGCTATGTCTTCCAGGTATTCTGGTATGAACTCAACCCGAAATAGGTTTGCATCTGGGAGTTGATCATCAAATGCTCTGCCACTTTCTCCTGACTCTAATCTAGACATGTTATCAGGCCCTACATTGCATCTTCTAGGTTTAATGATTACCTCAAATGAAAATTCCTGAAACAGTAACAACCATCAAAAAATTCTTCCTTCTAGAATAGGCTTGTTAACTAGATATTTTAACACAAAATGATCAGTAAAGAACTTAAAATG
>CBVK0100047815.1:78-10120 GCA_900067695.1 Picea abies
ATAAATGTTGAATGCTAATTGATGAGTTTTTGTGCAAGAGGGAAGTTTTTAGAAAAAGAACCCCACACTCATTCACCCCCCCTCTAAGTGTGGTAGGTGTGTCCAACAACCAACCTCATCTCCAAGAGGCAAGATTCTCCAAATTTTCCTCTAACCAAAAGTAGCACTCCCATATAGTTAGAGACATAGTGGTATAAATCTCCCTAAATAAGGTACCGGGGGTGCTATCCTATGTGGTAGCACTCCCCCAACATGGCTAGGGGGGTGCTATCCTTCAAAAATCCCCCCAAAATGGTTGATTTTCCAAGTAAAAAGTGTGTTTATGGCCTTGAAATGATGGGTTTCTTCCTCTAATATGACTTAAGGATCATGGAAAATGTTCTTTGATGGTTTCAAGGGGTTAAAACACATAGAAAAACATAGAAAATTGCATGCGACACTTAGTAAGGTGCATACGACACTTGACAACACTTGCGACACTTACCAAGGTGNNNACTTAGTAAGGTGCATACGACACTTGACAACACTTGCGACACTTACCAAGGTGTATATGACACTTTTACGAAACTTGCGACGGTTAGGGTGAGATATGTAGGTGTGTAATTTTGATTTGTAACACTCTCTCACTTTTCCCCCATATTTTCATCCCCTCCCAACACTAGGGGAGTCTTATTATCCAACTTTTTGGGCTCCATGTGCATCAACCCTTTCTCCAAAAACATAATTTTTACCTAGAGTGGGATTTCTTATAACAACCTTCTTCTAAGATCTTCCATGAACTTTCTTTCAGCCTCATTGAAAGAATCAATGTACTCATCAACAAATTCAATCGTATGCCCTTCCTTCACTTGTGAAAATAAAAAACCGATGTCTTGAGTCCACTTGTTATCCAAGGCCTCCAGTCTATCAACCGTGATATGATCCCAAACCAATGGTTCTTGAGGCCTCAAAGTAGTATTAGTAATCGTCTATCTCTTCAACCATTCATACAATAGACAGGGAAATTCTACAAAGAAAATTTTGTGCATATCATTGTGGAGATAGCTATCCTTCGATTGTTTCATGTTAACTTTCATACCTTGAGTTTCCCACTGAGAAAACTCATGTTTCTTTGCATTCAACCAACATTGAATTTCTTCCCAATACGGGAACCACCTCATTATCTTCCTTCATCACTAAATACAAAAACTTCAAGTCCCAACAACATAACCATTTTTTGGCTCATTCCATGCTTGTGCATGTCTTTCTTAATGCTGGGGGGTTGAGGACCCATGGCTCATCCAAAATTTACCAACAAAACCCCCAAGGAATTGGCACGTCAATACTCATTTGGAGACCAAATAATGTCTCACTCAAGTCACCATGATAATCACAAAGACCATTTGGTATTGTGTCGATAATGATGAAGGACCAATTGTACAAAATCCATCTGGGTTGGAATTCAGACAATTCATTGAAAACTACTTAATGACTAACAATATGTAACAACACACACACACACACACATTCAATTTACACATGAGTAACACATCATAAGACCATAATAATTGTATATTTGTTATCTTCATTCCATCACCACAAACATACATTAAGCAACCCATAAATTAATAGCAGTAGAGCCTTTCTCTCTCTTACATTTTCCCAATGTTACATTACACAATCCCATGCTCTTTCCTTATAATCTGCACATGTCACAGACTTGGAATTATAACCAAAGACATTAAAAAACATAGGCTCAGAGTGAGCTTACTAGCACCAATAAAACTCTTACAACAACAAAAACCAATTGACTAACAAGATAACTCTATTTTTGTTGTTGTTGCTCTCTTTTATCAGCTTCTCGGATCTAATGCTCTGTCACTTTTAGTTCAGCCCCACTGGTTCCTCTAACTGCATGTCCCACATGCTTCTTTCACCCACATGAATTTCATGTGACCTCTTTGGAATCATGGCAATCTCAAATACCTTTCCAACTCATCATATTTCTACTCCACTCTCCTTCGCGATGCTTGTAGTAATCATTTAGGAAGATTTCCTAAAGATTATTTTCTTGATTTCGATGTGCATGCATTGTCTTCTTGATTTATGGCATGCGTAAAAAAAATCAAACCGATGCAACATGATAGAAATTGAAATGGAGTGCATTAACAAAACTTGATTTAACGCACACACCTTCTGTCACCCTTCGCATAACTACTTGAGTGTGCAAACAATAAGAATAGGTGTGCATAACTTAGTTTGTGCACACACACAATGTTTACCCAAAAATTTGGGTGCCAACATATCTCATTAATCAGAACCAATAATTATTCCATAAATGACTTCTTTATTATCGTGTAAAGTGCATAACTTGTGAGAATTAGTTGTACAGAGGCGTGGGAGTGCGAGAGTTTGAAGGAAGAAATGATGTGAGCTATTTTCACTAAAGAGTTAAAATAGACTCAATGTTGGATAATGTGTGCGAAATTTGACCAGTTTCGATGAAGGTCTTGTGCAGAGTGCAAGGAAAGGTCTTGTGCAGAGTATGGGTGGAGGTGATAGTGAAAAGGATCTCCGCATAAGGTGTAGAATCCCACTCAAATCAACAAAATGGATAAGCATAAAGGTTTTGGAAAATGATGGTTTAAGAAAATGGGAAGAATAGTGGATTGGGAAAAGATTTAACACATGATTTTAGATTATAGGGTGAGACATTAAATGGATCAACATGCCTATGCCCAATAGAAATAACCACTTTAAAACACAATTAGTTGTGGGATGAGGTTGTTCATGGTCATTGTAGGCCTTTCCCCAACTAGTTTATAGATAATTAGCATCAATAAGAATCAAAACATTCCACCCATTAGTAGGTGACTTTGGGGCTTGGGACTCTCTAAGATATTAAGTGATAAAGTGGGAAATTGTTTGCCATTGTTGGAGTGTCTAAAAAAGAGACCGTGTGCATACTATTGTCACTCAATAACTCATTGATTAATTTTTGGCGAGGCCTACCATGATTTGACCCAAGGGAGACAGGTTGAGAACCCCTCCCTTTAAATCAAGGTAAGCCAAACCCACTAGGAGTGTTTGCAAAAACTTTGCTCATTGTACATGGGGCCCCATGGAAATACTCAAGAAGTTGTTGGAGATTTTCCATCTCTAGTAGTACTTTACGAGTATGTACAATAATCTACAAGATTAAGTTGGCATACATTAATGTCACATCATACCGAGAGAATTGATGTGATGACACAAGAATAATAATAAAATCATCATTTCTTTTTTTGCATATTAAAAAGAGGGATTTAGTTTGGAAGTACATCCAAGTATCCTAAAACTCAATGTCCATGGTAGTCTACCACCTTACAATGTATCTCGATGGGTTAAGCAAGTGAGGAAATACTACTAACAAATATATTCTACCCATGTCCATTCATTTTAAGTAGGGAGATAGAACCAAAAAATGTTCTTTAAGGTTTATGAACACCCAAATTATGGATAGTGTGGGTTTTTCAGTGATAGGGATGTGATTCTTATATTTGCAGGTAGACCTCCCACCACTAAGATCCATAAAAATATGTTTTTTAGGGGAGCCAAGAATGAGTTTTCAAATGCCATCTAAATTAAATATCCATGTCTTTTTCCTATATTTTTATCCCCGAGATTTGTTCACTGGACCTTCAAGGAAGGGATTGGAGTAGAGCCTCTTATATCCCATTGTCAACTTGTATTTGTGAAAGTTGGTAGTCATACCCCATTTCCAATGTTACCACTAGGCATAAGGTGTTGAAAAGCCTAGTTTTAACACCAAGTCATGAAGGATGAGCACTTGGATTTTGTCCACGATATTCTTATCAATATTGACCAAGAAAATGTTTCTTTTGAGATTGACCCATGGTATCCAACTTCTAGATAGGTCATCCAATAAATCATTCATTGATTGAATGCCTTGATTAAATACCTCAGGGATGAAAAATAGGAGGATTTGTATAATGAATTACCTACAAAAGAATCAAATGGAACCACCATAAGAAATTCCCAATAACACAAAGTCTAGTTCTGAGGGAGGGTTATTTCTAGGCTAGGAAGGGTTGACACACTTCCTAGGTAAATATTCTATACAACAAAAGTACTTGGAAATTTGACCATAGAGAGGGTTACCAAGATAGTTTATAGGGAAATTCCTTACTACACTTTTTCCCTAAGAACACCCATTGCATGATGTAATTCCTAAGAAGCATTTTCCAAGAATCTTATCCTTCTAATTCCTACATTACCCACTTGGAACACAATACCTAGGATTGAACCTTGGTTCTAATGATACCAAAGCCCCCCAATTCCATTGGGGTACAATATAAAACCCGACTGGTCCAATGAAACCTTGTCCTTTGATCAAGTTGTGGACCATAAAACTTGCAAAGAGCATTTTTGAGGCATCCATATGTTTCTTTTGATGGGAACCAACAAGAAGAGTAGTAGTCATGGGTAGCTTCTAGAACATTTTTTATATATTGTGAGATTGGCTACTAATTCCATGCATTTACTGATCCACTTGTCAATCTTGTTATTTACTCGTGGCACCACCTCTTCCTATAGATCCTTAGGAGAGGCTTGGAAAGCAAAGGGGATACCCAAGAACTTAAAGATTTGTCTTGGATTAATACAAGGCTAGTTTTGAGGTGATAGCCACTCAAACATTGGGTGTTTCCTCTACCTATAGCATTGATTCTTATTCCATTCAATACTAGACCCAATATAGTATATAAAATAATCAATCACTCCATGGTATGATTCTAAGATTTATGTGTTGAATTTTCGTCTCAAACAATTAACTAGATTAGTGTTCTTAAACTTTTAAATAATTAGCACAATAAATGCATATAAATGATCAATGAAAGAGAGATGTCCACAAAATACACAAGATTTACCCTGGGAAAACCCTCTAGGGGAAAAACCCTGGAAGACTTGCTCAATATAGATTCAACAACCAAGAACAATGCCTCTCTCCAAGAGATAGCTAACAAAGCAAAAGATCCTTCTCAAACCCTTCAATAGAGAAGAGTAGTGCACCACTTAACCAATATAAACACAAGAGATAGACCAAGATCCTCCATGAAATCACCTCCCAATTGCAGTAGTATCTCCCTCTAAGACTTTCACACTTCTCTTCTTGACTAGATAGCTTGTGTTGTGTGTTAAGACAAATGAGGCACTAGCCTCTCTTATAAATACTAGTTTGTCCAACCTAAAATTAGATATAGGCCAACCTAACAGTTTGTTAGGGAATAATAGGGTTGACCTTACAAAATACACTTTATAAAACATATTTGACCTTTTACTTTGGCGCAATAGGTCTGACTTGACAAATGACACTTTATAAAATACATTTGACACTTTACAAAGGTGCAATAGGGCCGGAATGAATAATTACAATACAATAAGAATATATTCCATTTCTACCAAAACATTTAACATTATGGTCTTTTGATATAGTTGGGAAACAATAATTGATGAAATTCCTATTAAATAAATGACTAGAGTCTGGCTCAAGGAGAGGAACTCCCTAAAATGTGCCCTAGTCTGACTCTGGAGTTAATAAAATACCCAGGCACCTTAATGACCATGACATAGAGGGTTAACATCAAGAGATACATTTTCTTAATCGACCTAAACAACCCAATTTCCTTTGATTTTCAATTATTAATAAAAAGGTAGGTTAAGGCATATGTAAAGAGGGATTTAATATGAGAGAGAAAATATGGCCCAATGCATAGGTATTTGAGCATAACTAAGATGAAGGGCCACTCAACTCAGTCATACTATTTCTCAAAGTCAATATTTATGAACAAGGCATCCAAAATTGAATTTTACGCCCACTCTATTTCTTCCCAATATTCAATGACATTGTTGAGAATGTATCAACCCCTAATAAATCTAGTTTGTCCAAGCCAAATAATCTTAGTGTTATCACACTAAATTGCCTTGGGTTTTTTAGTTTGTTTTTATCCTTTTTTATGCCTTAGATTTTAATTTTTTAAGTTTCATCCCTTTAAATTTTATGTTTGGTAGGACCCCTTAGATAAATAAAGTGTTGGATTATAAATCATGTTTGATCCTCAAATTGATTTTTGGACTTAGAACCATTTTAGTTCATGACTTAAATTTTGGTCTGCTTCATGATTTGTCACTAGGATCGATCCCTCCCATGAATAGACTGATTTGACACACCTTTCTCCTCATTCATGACCTTGTGGGCATGCCTTACTGTCCTTGATTACCTATCCAATCATTTTTTAAATTGGAGCGTTGCCCACTCATCAGGTGGTTCCATAACACCTTTCTCGTTCATCACCTTTCCATCACAAGCTATGATTACCACGACTGATGTCACGTTCCTTGTTTTTAGCACTAGAAGTTGATTAAAGATACCTTCAAGATCTCATATTTACGAGCCCCAATAACGGTTTGTGATTTGAAAATTCAAGAATGTTGCTCTGCTCAAACTCACAATTCTGACCAGGCGACAACAATGCGACCAAATCTGATGCTGAGGTAGATTCAAGGGCCGAAATGTTCGTGACTTCATCCTGAGATTTCAATGAAGCTTCAAATAGGTGTTCACTCCACAGGTATCCCATGTTGCCTCCTCTGCACATTATTTTTCACAAAGAATTAGCGCTCAAAGTTTGGTTTATCGGGCTTTCACAGTTGTAAGGGACTCATCTTCTCATCATATCCTTGTCTCCTCCATTTTCAAACCTTTGAGCTTCATTTTCTTGTATCAAAGTATGATTGCATCTGCTCGCCATAGCTATTGAGGTTTCATGCATCTAAACAGTCTATCCTCTGAATACACATTGCGCTACCCAGAGGCGTTACTTAGCCCCTCTATGTCTCCCCTGCTTCCTTTCATATTTGAGTTAAGTGTTTTTACCAAGATACAAAGGGCCAATTATAGATTACTCCCTCATTGTATAAACTTGCATTCTTCTACAAATCTAAGGGTGGGATTCCCACAGTCAAAACTTGGTTTACTAGCACCAGTCTGTTTTAAAAATGTCAGCCCTGTACATTTGAAGTCTGATTTTAAGTCCTCTTGGTTATTACTACCCCATAAGGCTTAAGAATCTCTCATTCTAAGCCATGGAGACTCCTCAGATGAATAAGACACACAAAGGGGGCAATATGGTTAGAACAAAACCTGTGGATATGCATCTTTTTGATACAGAGCACATGGCAAGAGAGGTTTTTCAAAGAGTGGGATGCCTGTCCTTCTGCCAGAATATTAAAAGAGGCCATCCGGAGGTGACAAGACAATTTGCATTACATTTTTATGGTAGGAGAACAAAGGTTGGGGATTTAGAGTTTGAGGTGACCGAGGCTTCTATTTCAGCTGCAACAAGAATTCCTATTACAGGTAAAAAGTGGTTTAAAGCCACTGATTTGAGTTCAGCCTATGCCAAAGATCTCCTTAATCCTGAAAATCAAGCCAGTGATTTGTATAAAGGTGTGCCAAGAAATAAATTGATTGAGTAGTTGGAAAGGATATTGAAGATCATCCATAGATATTTTACATGTGAAGGGAGATTTAACACATTGTACCAGTACCAATCCTGAAAATCAAGCCAGTGATTTGTATAAAGGTGTGCCAAGAAATAAATTGATTGAGTAGTTGGAAAGGATATTGAAGATCATCCATAGATATTTTACATGTGAAGGGAGATTTAACACATTGTACCAGTACCATATAAGGTTGTTGTTGCATTTTACTGGTAAATTGGAAATGAATATTCCCTACTATTTGTTAAGGAGCATAGGTAAGATGTTAGACATGATTCAATCCAAGTCTAAGGGTGTGGATACTAGCATCTTTCACTCTAGATTGATCAAAATGCTAGTCTCTGGGGAATTGGGTAAGAAAGAGATTTCTTGGGAACATTTTGTTGTGGCTTCTCACTTCAATTTGAATATATCATCTACCACTCAATCACAGAATGCAAGTCCTTTATCACCCAACATTGTTGTTAAAGCAGGGACCAGTAGGAAGAGAAAGGGAAGAGCTCCTGTTCAAGTTTCAGAGGTTATTAAACAGGTCACATGAATTGAGGAGGAAGGTTGTCCTTCCCCATAGAGAGATTTTTTACCACCTCCTCCACCAAGGTTAGAAGAGGTTCCTTCTTCTACCAAAACTACATCCAAGAAAGGGAAGAAGCTACACTTCCCATCTTCTCCTCTAGCAGCCAATACCAAGGGCAAAAGACCTTTCACAAGATCATCAATTCCTAGGGAAGTTGTTGAAGAATAGTCCTTACCAAGACCTTTCACAAGATCATCAATTCCTAGGGAAGTTGTTGAAGAATAGTCCTTACCAGAAATCCTTGTACAAAAGAAGAAGGGAAAAGGCATTGGAAAGCCTTTGAAAACAAAATAAGAAACCCTTGTGCAAAAGAAGAAAGATAAAAGAAAAGCCACCAAGAAGAATAATGAGGCAGACAAGGCAATTCCTATGCAGGTGGAAGAGGAGACCGAGAAACATCCTGTTGAAACTGTGCATGTCACTACTCCACCTGTCAGTCACACATTCAAAAGATTAATCAGGAAACTTAGGGATGCAAGGAAAGATGTGGCTCAGTTGAAAATATAATCCATATCTGTCAGGGTGAAAATGAAAAAGCTCATGGATGGCTATAGTCAAAACCTTGACCTAGTAAGGTTTGCAACAAGAAAGGCCCAACCCCTTCATAGGCAGCACCAAAACCTTTACAGGAAGAATAGAGGTTTTCAATCTCAGAACAGGAAACTCAAGGCAGAGTTGCAACATTTTCAAGATGAAGTAGCTCAAAGAAACCTGTAGGTATTGGTTGAAGCTGCTATTGAGAAAGAGACACCAGCAGTCAAGGAGAACACAAACCCATTGGAAAATCTTGTCATTTGTAATAAGAAGAAGTCTATTGTGCCAAATGAAGATTCTCCTTCTACAATACAAAGTGTGAGGTTAAGTGTCAGAGTAACGAAATAGTTGGTGAAAGGTGAGCCACATTTTTGAGGATGGTTCCTTTTTTGTGAGGGTTAACTGATATTCAAATACTACCTATGCCACCTATACAAGATTTTAAGCACTTGATTCTCAAATTTTTGGGCTTTTTGTGAAGTGATAAATCCATTAGCAGTAAAATGCAGACATTCCGTAGCGCCTTGGCGCTACAGAATAGTCCACTTTGGTATTACACTGGTATGCTACCTATAGTGCTGACAAGTCACCTAAAGATGATGGGTTTGATACTATGCAAAGTCACTACTTTCTCTTCACATGTTCAAGTTGGAGGTGCTACATTTTTGACAGCACTACCTAAAATTTGTACACAAGCACACAGTGGTGCTACCGAAATTTGCTACCTAATATCTGGCAGAGACAAAATTTGCACACATACACAACACAGTTGCGCTACCTAAATTCGCTACCTAATATTTCACAGAGACCAAAGTTTGTACAGGGGATAGGAAGGTTTGGCACTACCTTTTCTACTTGTCTAGTTTTGAAGTGCGGTACCCATATTTGCTACCCAAAGAAGCTACCAATAGACATCAGGGATCCAGGAGGGCCAAGTTGACAACTTTTTGGATAGATGATGATGGAGAAGATTGTAGAAACAACACCTGGCATCATGAGGACAACCGCATGCTTCTGAAAGACACATGGAAAACAAGGATCTGCGCAACAAAAGGGAATCAAGTCAGTTGAAGATCGATTGGATTAGTCACCAACATTTTCCTATTTTATAGCATAGGTTGTTAACCAAGTTGTTAGATGAAATAAATTATTAGAGATTTTCAAGGGAAGGAGGCCAGCTCATACCTCCATCTGTTGCCTCCCTTTTTTTATAAATAGATATATCAAATTCTTTAGTAGGTTTGAATGGTTGAGCAAGGCTCCCTTACACTGTAATATTTTGATGAAGTGACTGTGAACTGGCTATGTACTAGACTTAAGACATTTTGGTTAATGGAAATCAACTTCTCTTTCAGCTTATTTGCTTCTGATGCTAAATGTTCATGCTTTGAA
>CBVK0100047831.1:0-14259 GCA_900067695.1 Picea abies
AATGGTAGCATTGGGTTCTGCATCAATGATCTGTCTCCCCCTTTCTGGTTCCAACTTAGAGTCATAACCTGCATCTGATTCAGAATATTTCACCTCAGACACAAGCTCTAAAAACGTTGTTTAGGGCCTCAAAACGGCCCCGGAAGTCAGGGATCCGAAAACTTGGAAAAAACTGTTGAACTGGAAAATTGCCAAAATGAGCCAATTGGAATTTGTGGGAGGCCATCGACGTCCATCTGGATCATACAACCAATCTATTTTGAAAAATAATTATCCCAATAGTCCATCATGTCCATATAAGGACCATAAACATTCAACACTATAATAATTTTTCCTGACTCCAAAGAGAAAAAGGAGGTCCCTAGTCTTGTAGGAAAGGCCTAGAAATTTGTGAGAGTGAAGGAGCATGTATTCCATCGAGTTACATCCCCATATGATCTCCCAATGGCATCAATAAAATATAAGTCCCAATTCATAAGCAATTTAGAGAGTTGTCGGGTGATTTTCTCTCCGTATGTCATTATCTCTTGTAGTTGAATAATAAAAGGTTTGGTATTGTCAATTAATCTCTTTATGGCCAACTTCTTTGAGGGGTTAGCCATTCCTCTATGATTCAGGGTAAAAAAAAATCATTTGGAACCCTCAAAAGGGGTATTTTCTATAAGAGTCACGATTAAGGATAATTGTTTCCCGCACATGACTTCCGAGGAAGCTTGTTTTTGTGCCATAGACATGAAATATTTCATTCTCCTTTGATTTGGTTTGAGTATTTTTTTCTTCAAACAAAACTAATCCCCTTGCCACATTTCTTGGAAAATCAAGTGTGCCTTTGCTTCTAAGTCTTAAGTTGTACTTCAATGATTTCAAGGGATTGGAGTCCCATGTGCCCTTTCTATCCAAAGAGCAATTTGGATTAGGGTTTTCAATGGAAAATTTTGGAGATTGTCCAAAATCCACACCCTCTACGATTTAAGGAATAGGTATGAGAGTTGATGGGTTGGGATTTTTTATTTTTATTTTGGAAAAGCATGTAATAAAATCACTCAGGGTTTGGTTCTTTGGATCCACCCTCATTTCCCCATGTCCCAATTTTTTATTTATGAGGAAATACTTTTATTCATAGAGTGAGACTAATGAGTCTTACCCAAATTTTCCTTGATTTCTTTTTTGTCACTTACAACATCCTAGTTAGGTTCTTTGAGTTTTCTAGTGTCTGAACTCTAAGAATCTACTATTAATGTTCTTGTTCAAAGGTCATCCGAGTTCACTTGAACCCCTACATCTTCTTTCCTACCTGCATTCTCGACTATTTCCAATTCCAATGTCTCTGAACCTCTCAGATGATTCCTCGAAGCCCAATTCTTCCACATATTTGGATAATTTCATTCTATAGCAAGGTGCCCATAAGAGTGGCAACATATGCATGTAAAAGGTATCCCCTCATATTCCATATTGAGATGAAAAATATCAACTCCCCTTCTAATATCCATCAACTATGATAGAACTTTTCTCACCTCTATCCCTACCAAGATTCGGGCCATGCCATGATACCCAGTATCTTGAAAGGATATACTTCATAAAAAGTGCATGAAGTGTTACCAATTTTTTCAAAAGCCTCCTAGGACCACATAATCAATGATAGTCCTGAAATATGAACCCATACTAGGAGAATGTTCACACTATCTAACCAGACATCAAACTCTATATTCCATTTATTCAAGAACATGGATTGAGATCCCCACTTCCAGTGCTTGTGCAATAAATTTTTTACTTCCTCAGTCAACCTAAAAACCCAAACCAACCATTCTTTGACTAGAATTAGGGTGCATGGAGAGGCCCATACCACTAGATCAAAATTAAACTTGGTCCAAGTCGTCAATTATTGACTACTCATTCTCTTCCTAGGAAAACATCCTACTAGCACTCGATCCCCCATCTCAATTATGCTATTTAGTTTAGTTTTAACACTCAGGTTCAGGATGATGGCCTCCTATGTCTTTTTGATACATTTATGCCTCTTTGGATTTCTTGAGCCCTCCCGAGATAGAATCCTTACCACCTCCAAATATAAGGATGGGGCACCACTCATTGGATTCAAAACCAACATCATGCCAGCACAACTAGAACTAGAAAAACAATCTTGTCGATTGATAACACAATTGCAAAGGAAATCAATCTCTTTACAGGCCTAATTAAATGTGTTTTCAGATTTATATCTAGAGTGCAATAAACCATCCTCCTCCTTTGACCATGCATTCAAGGTTTATGGATATGCAAGATTGGGCTCATAACTCTAAGTGTGAGGTGATGCACTTAAGCAACTATGGTCCTTGGATTGATCACCTAGAAGTCCAATCACCCTTTTCTTCATCTGTCTTGAGGTTTTGGCACACTGTACACCCAATTCCTTTGCCAACTCACCCAAAATTTCCACTGTGGCCTCCTCTAGGGGTTTGGACCCCAACTGATGTAGCTTGTTGGATTCTTGCAATGCATCCAAAGGAGCTACAACAAGGATGGACCAAATTGATTGTCCCTCTAATGGATCATCAGTGAAATTGAAAACTTCCTCCTCATGCCCCATTCTACCTTCCACATGGTCTAACTCTAACATCATCCATGACATGTTCACCCTGTGACCACCCTAGATACTCCTGTAGAAACCCCCTATGTCTTCAACTCATATATTCCAGGCTATCCTTAAACCAGGCTACAGTTGATTGAACTATTATGTTTTTCGTGATGGGTAGAAACTTGAAAAACAATCGGGGACTCACTTCATTCCAACCATTCAATTTCAAAGACATGTTTATGTATGCCAGACCACATATGTGCATTTTCCTTCTCCTTCTCCTTCTCCATTCTCCATCTCCAATGACATTATGCACTCTCCCTTTTACATCGACCTAAAGTAACATAAACATGTTTAGGTTCTAAGCCAACAAAATGCTCCGAGCTATTGAAAAATGATTAGATATTCACCAATGCATCTTCAAACAGATGAAGAAATATCGGTTCATTGTAAAAGATGAAACATCCTATAAGGAAGAAGAATATTTTATTACCTAGATGCAAAATCTTTTAAATAGAGAATACCCGACCGTAAAATAACATAATTGTCTCCATGTTTGTTCAAAGATAATATTACATCCTATTCATTGTTGACCATTCTAATTTGATTGAAGGTCTACAAAAGTATGATGTTTTAATTTTACTTGGTCAACAATGGAATGCACCACATCGTAGAGAATCACGCACCGCTAGGGTTCCCATGGCCCCAAGACTTCTAAAGAGTATTCACACACTCCATTATAGATGGCCTAATTTATCAACTTACATCACATCTCTATATATAAAATCAATCATTTTAACATACATTATTATGATTTCGTCTATCAGTATGGAAACCTATCATATTACATGGCATTCAGCCATAACATTGGATTTATATAAAGTCAATTAAAATATAGAGAAAGTTATAATATTCAAAATACCATATTAGATTCCTATACATTGCTAAAGAAGGTTATCATGTATACTTCATATGACGAACATAACAAGAGGGTTATCATGTTTTAGAATGACACATTTAATTCATACAAAAATCTATTTATTTTTATTTTTTTTAAATTGTATAAATTATTTCATCGAGAGTAGCGAGGTGCTCTACAACTCGGTATCGGGGAGATGTTGAGGCGTTAGATGATCAAATTAATTAATAAAAAAATAAAGTTCACTTAATTAATAAAAATAAAGTCAACTTAATTTAAAAAACAACAATAATAAAAAAATAAAAAGAAATGAAATAATAATAAAATATTACACGTTAAGAAATTGGATCCCTCTCGATGTTTGATAGATTTGAGTTTAACATGCATCTACGCTGGTCATATTGAATCTCCATCACATAATATGTACTTATGGATTATTTATAGGCTTAATCCCCACATATATTTCGTCTCAAGTTTTTAGGATTCTTTTTAGAAATAGTCCACATAAACAAGGAACTTTTGCTTAGACAATATTAAGAATTTTACTTTATCACATTAGTTTCACAACATGTAGTGTGAGTGTGTGTGTGTGATTTATTTTTCATGTGTTACACATTGGAATATGAATGGTTTTTTAGTGTAGTTTGACAATTGATTACATAGAAAGTGTGAATATAAAAAAAATAGTTTATACGAAAAGTATTTTAAAATATTTGTAATGTTTATATATGGACAAAATTTAAAGATTCGATAAAGAGCCTAATGGACCACACTTATTGATGATTGAGTTAGTTGGATACCAAGGAAAGTGGTGGAAATTCTTGGGAAAGGAATATTTGAGCTACCAGTTCAAAAAGGGGAACAAAGTCTTCAGCATCAATTCATCAAGGAGGGTTGGGTTGTCGAAAGAAAATGAAAAATTAGAGATCTTGAGGGTGTATAATACCCCTATATAACACATTACAGACTTTCCCATTATACTAATCTTTTAAAATAATTTTTCTTCTTATTATTATTATTATGTTCGTGCCAAGCTAAACGACTATTTTAAATTTAATTAAAAACTACATTTCAAATTATTTATTCATAAATTTAATGATAGTAGAATTATTTTTTCAAAGGGAAACTATGTTTAAATGATACTATGGCCAATTTAGGATAATTCCCTTCCTAGAATTTCATACATGGCCACTATGTTGATTGTAGTGTCATAAACCCATTGCGACACTTTCGTTGCATTATAGTCAAATAAAAGCTCAACCAAGAGGTGATCCAATTTTTAATTTGTTTTTGCTCCCACTTTACAATGAAGTTATCAATTTCATTTTCGATATAACCTCTAAGTTGATGTTCTCACTTTTGCAAAGTTAACCTTTTATAAATCTTACAATTAAAGGCAATTTTACTACTTAACTCACTGCACCCAATAACTAACCAAAAAACAAAACAAAAAACCTTAATACCTACCCTATGAAACTTTATTTGTAAAATAAATTGACTTTTAACCTACCTCTTCTCTCGAATAATTGACAAAAGAACTTTGAATTTAATATATATATTCTTCAGGGAAAAACTATCTAATAGAAGATATTTGCCAGTGTTTAATAATGAAACAAATAAATACTGAAATAGGTTGTTCAGATTGATGTGCAAAAAAGTGGAGCTAATATGTCCTTCATACAGAGTCAGAATAAACTTAGGATTTTTTTTTTTTATCAAAATAATCATGAACCAAAACAGTTGTTATGCAGTGGAATTTTCAATGGTCTGTTCATCAATGAAAGGGCGATGATAGTACTCAAAATTATCCCCGGAAATAACTTATGTAATCATCCATTGCCCCTTTCCTAATTGAAGACCTGCTTTAGATAACAAATTTGCATCCATGTTGAGCTCCATGTAGACATGAAGAATATAGAAGGAATCAAAATTGCCCAAATATATAAATATTTCCTCAAGTAAAGGAAGAAGTTGAATATTATGACATTTTTGTGTTTTCCGAACCCAATTTATGACATTCAAAGAGTCACCAAAAATTTGTATGGACTTTACTCATTTTCCCCCTACAAATAATAATAGTAATTTTAGTGACATAAGCTCAACAAAATTGATTGTTCTTGGTCCCAATCCCATTTTTAATTTGAATAAATGATTTTCCTTGAGGAAGAGAAGAGCTACCCCCCCACATATATAAGGTTCTTTTGTTAAGAGGCCCCATCAAAATAAGCCCAAGGCTTAGAGTGATCCACTGCAAATTCTCGAATTATTCGGGGAGGGCCTAAACCTTTTTCCTGTGAAAAGTGGGAGAGGATGATTAAGCCTTGGGCTGCAATGATCTAAGTAACTAAATTTTTGTCTTTGAAAATGGAAAGCTTATGGGCCAGCCAAACACCCCAGCTTACTATCGGAGGTAAATCCTTTATATTTCGGTTAGACGCATTTGATACCTGTTACCCCCCATTCCTAGGGGTAACTAAGGAGATGATGTCTCGATTCCCTCGGGTTGCAAACATGGAGTACCGAGAGGCAGATGGGGAGGCAGAGGCCCCTATCTTACCACACATCACCATTTGACCGATGACAACAACGTCCACCACACCAGCTTGGCTCACAGAGGATAACATGGCTTGCTCCATGAGGTAATAAGTCTGGTGTTGTGGTAAGTGTCATTGTAATAAATGAATCATTTGAACATGTTGCAAAGTGCCATTTCTTGATTTTGAAAATGTTTTCTTGGAAATTATGCATTTTGCCTCATTTGACTTTGGTGGTTGACATATTGTCCTAGTAAGGGGTCACCCTTCGGAAAAGGGTTGCTACTAGGTTGTCTCCTCGAAAGGTCATCGTACCACTCCCCCACATACTTGTTACTTTCCATACGTCTTCTCTTTCGTTTCCTCATCTTTTTGGTTTTTCGGACATATTGACACAAGAAGGGCGTGTACCCCATTTCATGGGAAGAAGGGGCTAAAGGCCCAAAGGTATATTTCAGTTGCTATAAAATAATAAGAAACTAATGTTGAAAAGAAAGTGAACACAACAAATGACGACCATCGAAAGTCGGTTCAACTTGAGCTCTACCTACTTAGTGCCCGCTCCGGTCCCAAATTGAAAATGTTAAATCTTGAAAAAACTTATAAATGGGACTAGCAAATTACAAATAAATGAAAGCATGGATTGGAAAGATGGATAAAAACGAGTCTGGGAAAAACATCACCTAAATAGTTGGTAACTCAAGATCAAGTGCACCCTCTACAGAGGCACCCATAAATGAGATAATATGAGCCCTAGTATGTCAAGAAAACCCGTGCCCAGAAGTCACATCCCCATCCACCTTATACTCTTTACATGACTTAGAGAGGGTCCTCTTGGGAAACACTCCTTAACTTGAGGAATGATTTACCCAATAGGTCACCTTAACAACCCTCCCATACTTAAATTTGGCAAGTCCTATAAGGTCTTTGAGAATTTGTTTATTTTGAAAAGGGGGGATTTAATGTGCATGTTAGGGTGCTTCTTTTATTAGATAAGGCTTACTTGGCATGATACTTATGACTTGTGGACCATTGGAGGGAAAATTTGTTTGTCTTTGCAGGGCCTCGCAAGCTGAAAATATTTTTGTGGAGGCACAAGGTTACTTGGACCTTCATAGGGGCATGAATACCACAGTTTGGATGATGTGCCTCCTCTCATTAGACACACGGGAGGATGAATGTTGCCTTTGGAGGCACTTGGAGATCATTATATGATTATCTTCCAGCCCCTTTCACCCCAATGTTGGCCTTTGGAGGCCTAAGGCGTCATCTTCTAGGCCCTAGACGTCACATGGGCTTAGGGTTTTTGATGGGGTTTTCATGGTTGATGGTGATATGACATGGTTTGATGGAGAGAGAGATAGTTGGCATGCACTATGGCACTTGGTGGTAGGGCACATGGCCTTTGGAGGCCCAAAAATCTTCACCAAAAGGGTTTAACGTCTCTCTTGGAGGTCTAACGTCACCCTTTAGGGCATGACATCACCCCTAAAAGGGGAAAATACTTTATGTATTTGTAATTTTAAGTTGTAAAGGATAAATAGGGAGGGTTGGCCTCTCTAATTTGATGTTGACTTTGGAAAAGTGGACAAATAGGGTTTTATTGATCTTGTATAAATAAAGGTCGCTTTCATTTCATTTGGACATAACTCTCACTTGACAATTACATTACATTGGGTGAAATTTTCGCCCTATTTGGGCATTTTTCTCCATCTCTCTCTCTTGGTGCATTATGGATGATATTTCTTGTCTTTTGGTGACGAAAATATAGGCACTATCTTTTGGATGCTTTATTCTTGGTATATTGGTGGAATATTCTTGATAAGGAAGGGTTTATTCATGCTTTTCTTGGAATTGGTAAATAATTTATGCATTAATTGTGTTGTTTTCTTCTCGTTTCAAGCTAAATTTGTCTAAACCCTTGGGTGAGTATAAGGGTATACACCCTCCATCAAAATCTACTTTGTTATCGTTGAATAAGCTACTTTGCAAAGGTTGCTACAAGGAATAAAAGGGCTTACACCCTTGTAGATTTACCTTGCTAGGTTTAGTTTGCTCTAGGGAGTAAAAGAGATTACACCCCTAGAGAAGTAACAAACCCTAGATATTACACAAGATGTTAGAAAAACAGGACTGCGGAGCAATAAAATAAAACAAATTCTGAAATAAAACACAAAAGATACACAATACAAGAGAGACGCAGATTTATGTGGTTCACCCAGTGCGGGCTACGTCCACCAAAGAAATTGCCAAGTCCTTTTTTTATTATTATCCAGCAAAATGAAGGGATACAACCTACAGCAAAACTCCTTTCTTGATAATATTTGTTTGTACTTGCTTTAGCTAGATCTCCTGTGTAGGTTTCAATGAAACATTGATAGAAACCTTATGCCTAGAAGTCACACCCCCATCCACCTCATACTCTTTATATTCCTTAGAGAGGGTCCTCTTAGGAAACAATCCTTGACTTAGGGAATTATCTACCCAATAGGTCACCATGAAAACCCTCCCATACTTAAATTTGGCAAGTTGTATAAGGTCTTTGAGCATTTGTTTATTTTGAAAAGGGGGGATTTTATGCACATGTTTGGGTGGTTATTTTATTATATATGGCTTACTTTACATGATATATGTGACTTGTGGACCCTTGGAGGGAGAATTTTTTTATCCTTGAAGGACCTTTCCAAGTGAAAGTCTTTTCGTGGAAGCACAAGGTTGCTTGGACCTTCATAGGTGCATGAAGCCCACATGTTAGATGATGCACCCCCTCTCATTGGACACGTGGGAGGATAAATGTTTATTTTGGAGGCACTTGGAGACCATAAGATGATCATGTTCCATCCCCTTGCAACCCGACGTTGGCCTTTGGAGGCCTAAGGCGTCATCTTCTAATACCTAGACGTCACATTGACCTAGGGTTTTTTATGGGGTTTCATGGTTTTATGGTGATGTGTTTCATGGTTTTATGGTGATGTGACATGGTTTGATGCAGAGAGATGGATTTATTGTCACCCTAGCGCATGATGAGGTGACACGTGGCCTTTGGAGGCCCAACAATTTCCACCTAGGGGTTCAACATCTCTTTTGGAGGCCTAAAGTCACCCTTTAGGGCATGATGTCACCCCTAAAGTGGGGTTTTCTTTATGTATTTTCTTATTTGCAAATTAAAAAGACAAATTAGAGGGTCGACCCTCTTGTATTTTCTTGTTGACAAATTAAAGTGGACAAATTAGGATTGGTTGACCTCATATTAACTTCCCTCTCATTTTATCATCATAACCTTGAGAGTTACATACTCTCTTGGCTGAACTTTTCACCCTAGTTGGGAAAATTGATCTATCTCTCTTTGGTGCACTTGTGGATGTTTTTACTTGTCTATTAGTGGATGAACGATAGTGATTTCTCTTGATGATTCTTTCTTTGCAACTGTGGTGGAACATTCTTGATAAAGAAAGGTTTTTCATGTTATCTGTTGAAATCAGTAAGGAATTTTTGCATATTGTCTTCTTGTTTCAAGGTTAATTTAGTCTAATATTTGGAGAAGTATAAGAGCATACACCCTCCATCAAGATCTATCATTGTTGTCATTGAAAGAGCCATTTTGGACAGTTGCTACGAGGAGTAAAAGGGCTTACACCCTCATAGATTTACATTGCTAAGTTAGTTTGCTCTAGGGAGTTAAAGGGCTTACACCCCTAGAGAAGTAAAAAACCTAGATCATACACAAGAGACTCCATTAACCCAATTGATCAAACACTAATATAATCTACTTGCATTGGTAAACACAATTTTTTTAGATATTGCAAGTTCAAGTTGGAATCGATTCTTCATGTTATAAAATTTATTGTTCCCTACGAGCATTTTCTTTAGCCAAGTGATTCTCATTGTTGTTATAAATTCATGCTTCAGCCAATAGGGATGCAGCAAACTCATCTTATTCTCATTATTTATTCACTTTTCTACCACCAAATTTCACATGCAAGCTGCCATAATTGTTCTATTGGTTATTGGTTGTGTTTTGGGTGGTTTACTTGTTGGTTTTGGTGGATAGAAGTTGATGTTGTAGAAATTGTTTGTTACATCCATAGAGATGTTAAAATATTTGTTGATATCACTAATTAACAACCCCCTAATAGCTATCAAAGACTTGCTCTAATAATTGGAAGTTTGTCTACTTGTTGTTAGCTTTATTTCCAAGTATCTTGCACATGATTTTGATAGATAATTTGAAGTTGTCATAACTAGTTATTTGCTGATATATATATTCCAATACTGTTTTAATTTGGGACAGCAAGGTTTCTTGCTTGATCCCCTTTGGTCTAAGTATTTTATCTCCATCATTTGTCCTGTTTTGGGTAGGGCTAATACTGTTTTGCAGGTACGCAATACTTGGCAACTATCTACCATCTATAAGACTCATTTTTAAGCCTTACTCATTCTCCAATATTGACCTATAGGGGTGTCTATTGATCATTCTCCCACTTTCCATCTCAATCCCCCCTTGTGGTGATTTCATCATCACTAAAGCGAGGGGAGTGTCTATCTAAGGTGAAAGTGGGTAGGTACTCTTGTAGTTGTCCCACCTTTTTGGTTTTGGTTGAGATTTTCCCAAGATACAATCGATGCAATAATATTTTGGTGTTGTTTTTGGGGAGGATTTTGAATCTTTTTCTAGCCCTAACGTTACTTCGATGAGCTTTGATCCCAAATCCTCTACTCATAGCTTGCTTGGTGACTCCATTTGAGAAAAGTTCTTGTTTCAACTTTGATGAACTTCATATAAGTTTGTCTGGCGACTCCATTGAAGGAAGATACCCTCTCCATTTTCAATGGGCCTTGAGCTCCTTTGGAAACTCCATTGTAAAAAGGCACGAAGACTTAATCTATGATCGAGTTTATTTACACATAATGAAAGATGGTTTTCTGGGTATGACAATGAATGTATCTTGCTCTTGATCTCAAGGATGTTCCATGATTTCCAAACAAGTTGCCCCTGGAGTATCTAAACAATATCCCAAAGTACAATGATGATCCTTTTTGTGTTGTCTCACATGTCCTATCACTTGTGAGATATACATCCATACTCAAAGGAAGACATGAAGACCTTTTGGTGGTATCATTTTTACCCTCATTGGGAATAAAGCAACATGAATGGATAAGAAACTCTTGCAGACCCAAAGAGTATCACTTCTCTCAAGAATTTTTGAAGCATTGTGGTGTGGGATTTAAAATATTTGAAGATATTTATCATGAATTTATGACAACTCTGCAATAGCAGGGGATTTTAGATCTCTTTTAAACTAATACAAAAATTGATGATAATGAGGATTCCCTAGAAGAAAAATGCAACAACAACCTCAAAGAATGCTTGGAGGAAGAAGTATTTGAAGAACAAGTTGAGGAAGAGGAGGAAAACTCCAAGGAAGTGCAACATGCTGAGAATCCATATGAGACATCGGTATCCATTCACCCACTTGACGAAGACGAAATTGTTCAACCTTGCTTTCCTCCTACACATAAAAATGAAGAAGTGGTTAGTTCAAATGATGCAGATGATTTCGTGGAGGACCTCTCCGACATGGTTGATCAACACATTGATGATTTCAGACAGGTTGGGAGATATAGATGGGATATGGGTTGCTTCATTTTTTATAAAGATCCCATTTACGACATTGAGTGTAGATCTCGTGCAAAATGGGTTGAGTTGTCATCTTAAGAGAACTGGACTTCATGTGCATATGATTCATATTCTTGGCAGCCCAATGATGATATGGTCATGGATTTATTTCATCTGTTTGAGGATGACTTATCGCAATATACTCAAGATGAATTTCAATTATCCCTTGAGATTTGTGATGCATGTCCTTTTGGGGATTTGGATTTGTTCTATGAAGATTTCCAATCACCTTCGTGCTCAAATTTCAATGGATACAAAGTTGTGGCCAACCTAGAGTAATCAGAGACTCACACTACAGAGAAACGATGTTTTCATCCTGGGGATTTTTACAAGGATATGCAGATAAAAAGGAAACAATTTTTCAGTAGCAAGAGATTTCTTTCTCCGGACATGAGGTCATCCCTTACCTTTTATCTTATTCTTAGGGAAGCCATGCAATTTTCCTCTGATCTCTCATCTCCTCTCAGTCCTCAACAAGCAGTGGTTTTCTAAGGGAGAATAAAGATGAACCCACATATATATGTGGTATTACTATTCAGGAATGGATCATTCAAGCTTGTGGCTATTCTTTCCAGCAGGATTTCCTCCCTCCCACCCATCTCCATGAGTTGTTTCTTAGATTCATTACATGCTCATTTATGCTCATTATGTTCTTAACTTATCTTTGTTGCGGTCTATGATTAAGCATAGGGGGAGATACCTTGATGGGATAATGAGCAACTGGTTGCATTGGTTGTATGAATTCATTTGATAGCCTTAGGACATAACCCCCATGGGCATGGGCCTCAGGTAATTAGGTAGGTCACTTGCTTTCCCTTGCATTTGCATTTGCTTACTCATGGCAGTTTAGTTGCATTTACTTACTGTTGCATGTCACATCTCATTTTTCATTTTTCTCTACTTGCATTATTGCATACTTGTTATGGTCATTTTCTTTAATCACATTTTTAAAATTTTGATTATATGAACAAAGGGTGAGTGTGTTACCCTTGATACCGACGTTTTGTTTGTTTTGGTGTGTGTAGGCACAGGTCTTACCAGGATATGTTGATGTTCTCATGCACTCTATGACGAGTACATGTCCCCAAGTAGGAGCCAAATGTTATCCCCCATTCCTAGATTTGAACATGTTGCAAAGGGTCCTTTCTTGATTTTGAAAACGTTTGCTTGGAAATTATGTCTTTTTTCTCATTTCACCTTGGTGATTGGCATGTTATCCTAGTAAGGGGTCACCCTCCAGAAAAGGGTTGCTACTAGGTGGTCTCCTCGAAAGGTCATCGTACCACTCCCCCACATACTTGTCACTTTCCATACTTCTTCCCTTTTGTTTCCTCGTCTTTTGGGTTTTTTGGGCATATTGACCCAAGAAGGGAATGTACCTCATTTCATGGGAAGAAGGGGCTAAAGGCTCGGAGGTATATTGCAGTTGCTATAAAAAAATAAGAAACTAATGCTGAAAAGAAAGTGAACACAACAAATGAGGACCATCAAAGATGGTCCAACTTGATCTCTACTTACTTAGTGCCCACCTCAGTCCCAAATTACAAATTTTAAAGCTTGAAAAAACTTATAAAGGGGACTAGAAAATTAGAAATAAATGAAATCATGGATTGGAAATATGGCTAAAAAGTGGTCTGAGAAAAATAGCAACTAAATAGTTGGTAACTCAAGAGCAAGTGCACCCTCTAAAGAGGCACCCATAAATGAGACAATACAAGCCCTTGTATGTCAAGAAACCCCATGCCCAGAAGTCACGCCCCCATCCACCTCATACTCTTTACATGACTTATAGAGGGTTCTCTTAGGAAACACTCTTTGACTTAGGGAATGATCTACCCAATAGGTCACCATGACAACCCTCCCATACTTAAATNNACCCTCCCATACTTAAATTTGGCAAGTTGTATAAGGTCTTTGAGCATTTGAATATTTTGAAAAGGGGGGATTTGATGCACATGTTTGGGTGGTTCTTTTAATAGATATGGATTAGTTGACATGATATATGTGACTTGTTGACCCTTGGAGGGAAATTTTGTTTGTCTTTGTGGGGCCTTGTCAGGTGAAAGTATTTTCATGGAGGCACAATATTGTTTGGACGTTCATAGGGGCATGAATCCCCTTGCACACTAGTGTTGGCCTTTGGAGGCCTAAGGCGTCATCTTCTAGGCCCTATACGTCACATTGACCTAGGGATTTTTATGGGATTTCATGGTTTGAAGGTGATGTGACAAGGTTTGATGAAGAGAGATAGATTTCTTGTCACCCTTGCACATGATGAGGTGACTCATGGCCTTTGGAGGCACAACGATTTCCACCTAGGGGCTCAATGTCTCTCTTGGAGGCCTAACATCACCCTTTAGGGAATGATATCACCCCTAAAGTGGGGTTTACTTTATGTATTTTCTTATTTACAAATTAAAAAGACAAATTAAAGGGTTGACCCTCTTGTATTTTCTTGTTGACAAATTAAAGTGGACAAATAAAAGTCACTTCCCTCTCATTTTATAATCATAACTTTGAGAGTTACATACTCTCTTGGCTGAAATTTTTTCCCTAC
>CBVK0100047867.1:0-11638 GCA_900067695.1 Picea abies
ATATATATATATATATATATATATATATATATATATATCCAAATGTAATTTTCAATACTATATAAAAACTACAATATATAACTTTTATTTATAATGTATAGTAATGAAAAAATATATCAATTTTCTTTAGATTGATTCTTAGCATATATGAAACAAGGGAAACTATTAGGGCAACCTTAAACGGATTAGGGGTTATTTTAATAAAATATGTTCATAAGTGATAATATTAACCTTTGAATGTTCATGTTATTAAGATGTGAAATTGAAGAAAATATCTTATATGATTTAATATAAAAATCAAAATTAATGATATAATGTTAATGTATAATTTTAGATAGGATAAAACTTGAAATGAATTAATTTATTAATTAGAGAATTATTTAGAAAGTTTCAACTTGACTTGGTCCTAGGATTTTATTTGGCTAGGTAAGGTTTGGTAGATTTTAAATATGGAATTTAGGTTTATGACCACCAATAGACTTTACGACATACATGAGTCAAATATTTAATTTCAACATCATGAATTTAAACAAGGATGAATTATCGATGAATGGACAAGGTTGGTTCAAGGTAAAGGTGTCATTGAGATAAGGTTTCCTTTAAGGTAATCAAACAAAGGTTAAATGTCAAAGATTAGTAAATTGAAGAAAATTTAGAGGGACATTTTAAGCTACAACACTATGACTGTACACACGCCTCATTCATTGTCCTTGGCTTGAAGAGCATCATCTACTTCCGTAGATGACTATGTAACCCCCCCTAGATATTTGAGTACATATGTGTTCTTGGGAGAGATACCCAACATGATGGTCATGTTTTTTATTTCAGTGATGTATTATTGTACAAACTGTCCCTGCCTTTGATTGAAGTAGTGCCATGGGATCCATTGGTCCTATACATACCTGATAGGGTAGAATTGGGACTTGAAGAGGGTTTTGAAGTCCTACCACCTAGTTACTAGTGGAACACCTTCTGGCCTAAGTTTTTTTGTGTGGCTTTCCCACCAGGTTAAGGCATGGCCCTCTAACTTCATTCTAGCAAATGAAATATTCTACCCTTCATATATATGGTGAACATTAAAATAAAATTCTATTTATAGCAACCAATGATTCAGTTTTAGTGCATCAATCTCACCTTGGTATGCTTTTATGTCCACTTTATCTTCTATCTTGAATACAGACTCTTGAGGGTTCATGGCACTCGAACTTGGCTAGTATTTCTCAAATTCTTTTCACAACTCCTTTTCTGAGTCTTCCTGATCTCCCGATGTCCCCTCTAATATGATCTCTGAGTTAGAGCCTCCATCATCTTCAAACGATATGATATTGCTTGCTAGAGCTTCCATGAGGAGGTCCATATTGTGATTGATGTCAATGACATGCACTTCCAACCTCTCAAATATTTTTTTTGGATCTTGAGGGTTACTATGAATAGACTCGTCCACCATGGCTAGGGTTTTTGCAACTTCTCTTTAAGTTGATTCCTAGATCCTGAAACTTCCCACAAATATCCAAAATAAAAACATGCTCTAATACAAATATGATTTGTAAATGGTCGTGGATATTCCACTAGAATAGTTCATTGCAAAAGATCTTATAAATAATTGAAATCTTTATTATTAACATTAATTTTCCTTTAGATCCTAGACTCTTGATTGCTAGTTTTTTTCTTTAAAAAAAAAAAGGTATGAAATATTTCAAATGAGAAATATAGAGAACAAAATTAAATACACACACCATCCACAAATAAACACAAGATATGACCTGAGAAACACAATGTGAGAGAAAACCTAGCTAGAAGGTGAGGCTTCTCTGCTCTCTTTTCTCTGATATAGAAATAATGCAAGTACAAAGAAAGAGGCACTCTCTATAGAGTTTCCTTTGAACTATGGCCTGTATGGTTGCTACAAAATCTCTCCTCCTCTATTATTCTCATATAATACCACTCTTAGATATTTTTCTTAGTTATGGAACAAGATACAATGCAAAAGAATGGAACCCCTTCTCCTCCTAGTGGCCTGGTATTTAACATTTCCTTATAGCCATCTAGGGATAGGATTTTTACTTCCTAAATGATCCAAGAGGATCATGGTGGCCACCCATCTTGTCCAACTGGCTCAAAACAAGTTTTTGGCAACTTACTGTTTTTAGCATTTTTTCGGTTCTTGAACTTTCGAGGCCATTTTGAGGGCCTAAACGATGTTTTTTCGCGATCAGGCACCTCAATGATGGCCAAAGGCTTTGATTGAGCCCCAAAATGAAGCTCCTCATCAATACCTTTCTAACGAGCTATCGTGCACCCTAAACGAAGATTGTATGCAAATGTTACGACCCCAGGAAGTTGATGTACTAACTTACCCCAACGGGACCCACATGACTTTTGGCGCTTCATCTCCTAGGATTAGGTTTTTGGATGTATAGGGTTTTGGCATTCATGTTTATTGTAAAAATTCCTTTAGAGCCTCATTGTACTCATATTATTGTGAATGCGTGTATTCATCACATATCTTCTCAGAAATAAGTTGCCACCATTTTAGCAAGCTTGTTTTTAGTCTGCATCTTATAGTTTTCAGCATATTTCTTATTTAATAGAAACAAAGTCTTACTGTATATTTTTTATTGTTCACTGTGTCTCTATGTTAACATTATAAATATGTGGTTTCATTTCGTTCCACTCATAAATCTGGATCAGTGGTATCAGAGTGATATGCTCCATATCAGTTTTTTTTTAATGCATGTCCCCGATGCGATCAAGGTATAGAGAGTTGGGTCTCGAGCTTGTTTTTATTGAGGAAAAATTCTCTCACACACCCAAGAAACCATCCATTGTGGGAGAAAAGAAATATGAAGGGACATGATATCCTTTCAAAATGTTTCTCGAGGAATCCCTTGAGCAATAAAGGAACGAGATGATGACCAACTTTGCACAAATCCTTCGATGATTGTCGACAAACGATGCATCCACCTCAAGTGGAAGCACCACCCCCTTCAAGGTACATATCAACTTTGATATTCCTATATTTGAAGGTAAAATAGATTATGATGCTGTAGATAAATGGTTAAACCTTCTAGAAGGGTATTTTTATGTCCACAACTTTTCCGATAGAGAAACGATTATGTTTGCACTCCTCAAGGAAGTCCCCCATGCCAAATATTGGTGGGAGACTTTCTGTGAGAAAAATGAAATAGATGGATCCACATTATTTTTAGTTTGACCCACTTGGGTTTCCTTCAGGGATGATATTAAGGAACAATACTACCCTGCTGGAAGTTATGACAACTTGTATACAAGATGGACCACACTGCGAAAGGAAAGAGACCAAACAGTTCCCTAGTTCACTAATGTCTTCCATACCTTGCAAACCAAAAAGTCCTAGATTTCACTAATTTATTCCATACCTTGTGCTAAATTACCATGGAAGTATACATAGGTACATCCAGACTAAAATGGAGTTTTTGGACATCTCATCCTTGGGCGTGGCCTATCGATATGCCGTCAAAGTTGAGTAGAAACTGAAACAAAAGTCATGGCAATTTGGGTCTGGGAACCCCTCATAGTAGAAGAAGAGAAAGGGAATCCCCAACCTCCAGAACAAAGGACGGAGAAAATATGGGAAACCTAAGGACAACCATTCCAAGCTGCAAGCAAAGAAGGACAATGGGAAGATGAAGAAAGATATCGGGAAGTTGTGCGACTTCCATAAGAGCCCCTGACATAACACTGTTGATTTTAGCTCAAATAAGTCATTGGTGGTTGAGGTAAAAGCCTATGAATCAGATTTGGGTTCCAAATATGGGTCAGAACCAGAAAAGGGGAGACATATCATTGACACGGAACCCAGTGCCACCATTGTTACCATGAAGATCCATCCCAATGAACCCGATGAGACATAGGAAGACAAACACCTCTTTCATTCATAGATGTGGGTAAAAGGAACTCCGCTGCACTTCATCGTTGATAGTGGTAGGAAGAAGAACCTCATATGAGTAGAGGTCATCAAGCATATAGCCTTGTCGACAACACAGTACCTGCAACCCTACACCATCGGATGGATCTGTTAAGGAAGCGATCTTTGTTTCAGCCAACAACGACGCATGTCGTATGGCATCAAGCCATTCAAAGATTGTGTATTGTGTGATGTTTCTCCCCTTGAAGTTTGTGATGTTCTTTTGGGTCAACCTTATTTATGGAAATATCATATTGTATATGAGTCTACGCCTCGCAGTGTTATTATTACTTTGAACAAGAAATTGTATAGGATACCTGAGGTAGTCCCACCTAGTGTTATTTCCTTGATCTTTTCCAAGCAATGCAGGAAGGTCATTTCTCAAACATGGAATTTTGTCTTCTTCGTGATTCTCTCTCATAGTGAGCGAAAGGTTGCAGCCACATCCATGGCCTTTGCAACCGACCTCTCCATGCAACAAAATCAAGTGGATAAGATTGTGGAGGACTACAAAGACATCTTCTCATCACTTCTTGGGGTACCTATGCACTTTCAGGTCAAGCATCCCATCAATCTGACCCCCGGTGCACCACTATGGGTCAGTCTATCACCACTATCTGCTAGAAAATGAGGATATCAAGCGTCAAATCCAAGAACTTCTCCACAAGGGGCACATCCGACCCATCTCATCACCCTGTGGAATCCCAATCATGCTGGTGCAGAAGAAAGATGGGACTTGGCGACTCTGCATTGATTACCGAGCCTTAAATAAAATCACAGTCAGGAACCGATACCTAATTCCCCAAATCGACGATCTCCTTGATCATCTCAAGGGGTCCAAATACTTCAATAAGATTGATTTGAAGTCTGGATACCATCAAGTCCCAATAGAACCAATAGATGTATGGAAAAATACCTTCAAGTGAAAAGAAGGTCTTTTTGAATGGTTGGTCATGCCCTTTGGTTTGAAAAATGACCCAAAAACTTTAATGAGGATTATGGATGATATCTTGCATCCTTTCACTAATTATTTTTTGGTGGTGTATATGGATGACATCCTTGTCTACAACAAAACTTGGGAAAAACACTTGCAGCATATTCAACTAGTTTTGCACACTCTTCGACAACACAAGCTATATGCCAACTTGGAAAAATGCTCCTTTGGCATAGACAGGTCCAGTACCTCGACTACATTTTTGATGCGCATGGTGTGCATGCTGATTGTAATACCCTTGTTTCCCTCAACTTGTAATTAATCTATAATTATGATCACCATGCTATGGCATGAGAATATTGTAAATGTATTATTGTTTAGAACTTCCAATAACTAACTGTGGGGGTGAAGCCTTGAAGTACTGGCCATAATATCACTAGAGGAAAGAATTGGAAAACTATAGAGAGGATTCATTATGTCAAATGACCCCAAATTTTCCCTTTGATGAGGATAATAAACCTCATCTGGTTCCCAAGGATAAGAATCAGTTAATGAAGAAAGGACTGATGGTTGAACCATCAACCACCCGATGAATGGAAGCATGGTCTAGTTGAAGAATGTCAACTTGAAGTACCACAGGGTCTTGCAGACCCAGGAAGACTCGGGTTTCCTTCTGACAGAAGGAACAAGATAGGAAGGAAAACCTTCCCAAGGAGGGGTGTGCGTGCAAGGCATATAGATATATAGAGAAGAGAGGATAACACACAGATCTCTCTAACAAAGAATGAGAAGAAGGTTGCGAGCTTGAGGGTGAGGGAGCATCTGATGAACCTCGTCGAGGCCATGATAGAGAAATAAATCTATGAGAGTTTGCAAAGAAAAATACCTGAGTAGAAGGCCACGAGCTTGATGCTGAGGAAGCATCTGATAAACCTCGTAGAAGTTGTGACAGAGAAAGGATCTTTGAGAATTGGCATAAATTCCCTAGTGATATCATGGCTTGGAATTCCTCTGAGCCTATGGTTGGGTGGAAAGGAGAACACACACAATGAGTTGGTTGGATGCAAATTTTAATAGATAAGTACTTTGTTTACCCTACACACTTGAATTGAAATGCACGATCAAATGTCTATGTCTGTGACTAAGATTTGTAGTGTTTGATTCATAATGAAAATGCTTAATGTTCTTCTGTAAACTGTTGCCTTTGAATGGTTATAATATGATCAGTGTGGCCTATGGGCTGGTTGGGAAATCCTAAAATTATTATTCCCAGGGATCAACTTCACAGTACTAGAGTTGGGGCAGACTCCACGAGACTGCTACAATCATGTTGATCCTTTGAAGGTGCCTTTCCCTATGTTAGAACCTAAGTTTTGTGAGTGGAGGGTGCTTCCTTCAAACCAGTATCCTAAGAGACCTCATGCTCGTTCCCATGGCATTAACCAAATATCGGCTAAGAGTTGAGCTTACAACTTGAGACTCATTAGAGGGTCCATATGACCAAGGTTTGGGGACCCTGCGCTAGTCGAAAGGAGATAATACTTTATGGCTTCGGAACTTCGAGAGTTCGGAGCTCCAAGGTGTTGTGACCTTAACCAAATTGTGGCCAATAGGTATGAATATAGCCTTTGGGGCTTGACAAAGATCCATATAACCAAGGCCTAGGAACCCTAGGTTAAGTTCTGAGGGAGATAAGTGTTTGGGACTCTGGGAGTCCGAAGCCCCGGGGAATTAAGTATTTCAAAGACCAAATTGTGTCGAATATGACATGTTGTTTTGGTGGCTTGACAGTGGACTGAAAATTGGTGGTCATTTACCCATTACCATGGGACTCATCCCCATGTTAAACCCCATTCCATTTACCGGTCAAGAAGCGATGTGTGTCGTAGATCTAAGGACACTCAGGAATTTCCTTGAGCGTTAGATCTATGTCGAGTTCAGTTCGACGTTGACCGCTTCAAGATAACAAAGGTGTTGCACCTCCAAAACTACTGAATGAAAAATTTATGAATTAACGTGGACTTCCTATCTTCAAATCCTTTGAGATCCTCCTCAGCCGTTAATCTGGGGACTCCGTTGAGAACCCCTCTTAACTGTCCATCGTTTAGGAAACGTGTCACTAGATCATGTAGTCTGGAGACTCGACACTCCAGAGGAACTTGACCAAGAGTCTTCAAGGCATGAAGACTCCTGAAGTCACGAACGACAGAGTAAATCTCAACCGTTGACAGTTAGGGGATGCATGGTGCCAGATCCTTTAGTCTAGAGACTTGGCACTATGGGGGATTTGAGGTGTGGTGTGTAGATAAGATCTGAAGCTAGAAGTGACAAGAGTTGTCGATCTAAGGATGCTTCAAGACTTTTCCTGACCATCAGATCTAGGCTGTGGCCAACCCAACGTTGACCAACTCGGGAGAAAAGAGGAGATTGCATCACAAAACTCCTGAATGTTGAAGTTACAAAGTGATGAACGTCGTCAATCTAGTGGTTACGTGGACACACATTGACCGTGATATTGAAGGGCTTGGAAGGCTATCAGTCTGGAGTGATGTGGTCAGTGATGTAATCTAGGGTGACGTGGACCCACGATCAACATACCACATGTCACCTGGATTCATGAATTCCGTAGACCCTATAGGTCCATTAATACGTGACACATGTCACCCCCTGATGAGGGCACATGCCACCCTAGCCCTTGATATGTGTCAGCCCTTGGTAAGTTCTCACCTGGCCAAAGTGGTTGGTGAAGTGACTTGGACTTTGAGAGTTTGGGACTTCGGGAGTTCAAAAGATTTGGGGTGTAGTATCGTAGAGGGACGTTCAACGTAGAAATTCAAACCCCAAATGCCGAAATTCAACGTAGAACGTTGAACGCCGAACGTCGACATTCAACATAGAACGCTGAATTTTGAACGCCGACGTTTAATGTATAACGTCGAATTCTAAACACCGACATTCAACGTAGAACATCGAATAACAATCATTGAATGGCTTAGGCCATGTGGATAGATTTTGGGACTCTGAGAGGTCTCGTGCATAGACAACAAAGGGGCACTCAATGCCAGACACCGCATTATCCTTAGGCATATGCCTTAATGAGGAGGAAGATCCATTGTCAGATTTAATGGTGGATGGATCTCCACCATAGATACAGGAGCGTTGGGAGTTTCGAGGCTTTGGGGAATTCTGGATGATATGTATGAGCCGTACCCACATGGATGCCACGTGGCCCTTGACTAAAAACACCCGAAGAGCTTCAGGAGGCATAACTTGCAAACGAGAACTCATATTTCAGTATGGTGGTGATCGTTAGAAATATCGTGGTGAGAAGAATCCGATGGAGACCCCAGAAATAGGATTTGAGATAGTTAAGGAAAACAAAATTATGATGCCCCACCCCTTGAAAGAGTATTTAGGGGTCGGGTGTGTTACAAATCGGTATCGGAGCATGGAAGCAACACTTGGCCTGCTTGGGCTCATGCACAAGTCGTATAAAAATAGTACTAGAGAAATTTTAGGGGTGACAACCTGTCTTTCCCATTCCTAAGAGGCTTATTTAAACCTCTATTGAAGAAAGGAATGAAGTCTTCTACTCTTGATAGATGTTTTGGAAATATGCACTGTATGTTGCTAATGTTTCCAAATAAAGAATCTGACTTCACTTTGAAATTGTACGTGTTGTTGTACAGTTATAAGATTAGGTTACCAAGGCTAAGATGATCCTATTGAGAATATTACTGCCAAACAGAAATGATTTGCATGAGTTCCTTGAGTAGAGGGGTGTAGATTAAAATTCACTTGGGATTTTACCCAACGACATTGAATCATGCTAGTTTGTGGCAGAGGAAGCCTACCATTTCTTTTCGGAAATGATGGCCAATTCTACAGGAGTGGGATTATGTTGATGGACATTAATAGCAAGACTTGGATGTGAATCGATTGAAAGGATCTGTAGCAGTAATAATTACTGCTTTGATGAAGGATTAAACCCAGTATATGTGTATGACTCCTCATGATAAGAGGATTGATGGAAATGGTAAGGTCAATTTACTTGACTGAAAATTGTTGTTGGAATAATCCAATAAGCAAGTAAAAAGGAACCCTATAGATTGAAAAAAATCTTCATGAAGGTAGAAGTGAAGTGACAAGAGTAGGTTCAAAATCCCATGGTTGTGCTAGGGTAGTGTGTGTCCCTATTAACTTAAGGATGTGTCTATGCAAGAGGAATGAGTCTGGTGGCCATTCTTTGAAAAGGGAGAGCATGTGCAACTCTCGGGTTTCAAAGGGAACTGAGAAACAAATTTTGTTTATGGGTACAAGAATTGTTGGGCAGTGTTTTTCTAATCAAGACGATAAATGGAGCTGCAGAAATATGGAGTGATTGAGTGAGAAATCACAACAACCTCCCTTTCTTGGTGGATAGGAAACTAATCTTTCAGAATTCCTGTGGGAGGAGGAGAGTGACCTCTGCCCATAGCTGTTGCTAAAAAGAAGAAATATTTTTAGGTGTAATGCTTAAGACTAATTACGATCTAAAGATACTCTGGAGTTTTGTATTAAAATACTTAGTAAGTAACATACTTTGAAATTGTAATTGGGCTTTAAGAAAATAGTCCAAATGTTATAAAACATTAAAAAATATTATAAATGAGGTAGAATGGTTAATTAAATGATTGATTCTGAATGTGGTAAAGGAAGTGTTGGGGCACTTCTATATGCCCAGTGGGTCAGATTGACATCCATTGGTGGATGGTATCCATATAGATATGGTTTGGTATACTTAAATCGTAGTGACAGGTATCTAGAAAAGGATTCCCTTGATCGAAAGGTTTGTTGATCAAGACCAGTTGGAAGCTAAAATTGTTGTTTTGTTACCTTGGACATGGTTATAATTCCCCAAACTGTATTTATGATTTGGGAATTGTTTTTATGGAATTTTAGGCAAGAGTGTTTTCTTTCTAGCTGTTATCGTATAGAAAGGGAAACATAGTTATGACTATGTTTTTTAAACTACCAAGTGGATATCATGTAAATGATTGCAAGTTCTCAACCAAGAGAGAAGCTCAATGTTGAGTATCTCTATGGAATGTTTCATGAGAATGGCAGTAATATCCTTGGGAGAAGGATTTGGAAGCTGATATGTCCATGAAGGACATGGAAAGGGTGCAAGAAATGAGCTTGCGTGATGAATGTTTAGCTGTGTTTAGTTATGCTTGAGTGCATGAATTTGATGCATTGTGAGGTTACTTGATATGAAGATTGAATTTAAGATCAAATAGATATGAGTGATATTAAATGTGCAAGTGATGCACATGTATGATGTAAGAATTTATGTATACTAAAGACATGATATGACTGCCTGGATGGGTGAAATGCAAGGCAAGACTTTCACTTGCCAAGATTGAATGAATACCATGGATGCATGGATGACTCTATTCTGATGAGTTGTGAAAGTGTTTTTTTGAATAACAGCTTGAGGGGAGTGAGTTCCATTCCCTTAGGAAAATATAGTATAAGTAGATGAAAGATTAAATGAACAAGGACGCTCTATTGTCATGATAAAATACAACATGAATACGATTTTGAAGACCACATGTATATGATTGTGAACAATCATGAACTAAATAATTTTCAATCGACATGGAAATGGAACTATAAAGGGTTCTTGTGGTGGGTACACAGACACAACCTACTAAAGTATGTAATTAAGTGCATGGAAGCACAGTCTGAAAGCAAGGTAAACATATAAAGGACATACTTTTAATGTGTATTTGGAATACATCATAGGAATGTACGGTTATATTCCTTATGGAATATTTGGTAAACAAATAAAGTGGATTAAGTTGAAGCTAACTCAAAGTTGAAGCTATCATAGATAATGAAGGATATGCAATAAGGAAGTTGCATGCTGAAGGAGTTCCTTGTGAAGGAATTGTGTGAATACTCTATCAGGAGAACAAAGTCACAACCTTAATGAGTATTGAGAATTGAGCAGTGGGATACAAGCCTATTTATATACGAATCCTGAATTACATTCTGAAACAAAATATATGAGTGGAAAACTAACAAACAAAATTAGACCATTCTGATAACTGAATGGTAATGTACAACATGCACAGGGTCATGGTCCAGTATGAACAAAAGGTTCACTATTAAAGCATGCTGATGTATACTAAGAGTTAGGATGAGCCTAACCAAGGATTCTCAAGGAAAAGAGCAAGAAGATCACAATAAGAAGTAGATTGCATAAGAACAGAAGGAGAAAAGGAGGAACACTTTTCTCACCCTAATAACTCTGAATTGTTTAACAAAAGTCGTATGATTAAAAGAACAACTATGGAAACAAGTACAACTGGAGAAAGGAAAATAAATAGAAAAGTAAGTTTGAATGAATGGGATGGGTTGAGCCATATAAAGTAAAGGCAGTGAGGCCTTGGAAAATAACTCAGTTGGAATGAAATCACAGGGTTGTGTAGAAGGAGTTGGACCAAGGAAGAGTTCCTTGTGTTTATTGTATTTCTCTGGTACGAGATATTGATTTACTAATGTAGGTAAGTGTTTTGAAATCATAGTGATTATGGTTTTATGACTATAGAAACAATTGAAAATTGTTTGTGTTTCATTCATGGAAACATTTAAGATAGTGTGATAAAGCGCATAAATATATGCTAGGACATATATGAAAATGTCTTATTGATTTCAATGCCATGACACATGCATTTTTGTTTTACATGATGACTATATATATATATATATAT
>CBVK0100047883.1:0-12776 GCA_900067695.1 Picea abies
TCTTGTGAGCATGGTCGTGTGGACCAGGGCCTAGCCAGGAGGGACTAAAGTCGGAAGACAACTCATCGGTGATCAAGGATTCGGGAGGATAGTGACTCTCAACATCAAGAAGAACAAAACCTTGAACCCCGAAACTGAGTCAGGGACAACCACGGTTAGGTGCAGAAGACCATGCGGGTGAATGAAGGACCTGTGGATCAGATTTTCACAAAGATTCCCGAGGGAATCCAAGGAGCCTCTTTGGCTCAGCGAAAGGGGATTTTTGATCGATCTTGAGAGCGGGAGGTGCGTGCAGAGACCCTGCGGGGTATGCATGTGCAACCTCACTACGTCAAAATTCAATAGATACAACATTGAGAACTAGATCAAGATGTGAAGTTTTCATGATTATGTGAACGAGGCAGTTTTTGGAGGGTACAACAAATGGTATATGTTAGCATAGTGCTATCTTTTTGCAATGCTTTAATTTCTTGCATGGCCTCTAGAGACATTACTTGTGTTCAACAAATCGTGAGTCGTCATCGTGAGGGGATAATAGGTTCTCAAGATAAATATTTTCCTAGCTGAAAAAGGACAATGACTTGTGGGTGGAATGCATTGTAAAGGTAAGCTTGTTTTTATTAAAATTATAACATGTGCTTTTTACAAAAGTAAGTCCCTTGTCAAGGGGATTATAACAATGAGTTTTTTTTTTTATTTGACATTAATTTGCTTCTTACTATAAATTTGTGTATGAAATGTAATGTTTAACTTAAGAAAACAAATATATATATTTTTGATAAAATAAAAATATATTTTTTTCTTTTTTTTGATTGATTAATATAATTGAAGTCTTATTGTTGCCTTCATGTCTTTCAATGTTTAAAATTAAATACATAATCAATGAACTTCACCAATCACGACATGCTAATCTCAATGCTTCCATCATCCATCAACTTCGATCTCGTGTCTCTGCACCAACCACCATGCTTCATATTCATAATTTCATGACGTAAATTCATGCCATATCGTGTCAGCTTGAATCATTTGGATATTCAACTCGGAAACAAATATCATTATCACACCAACCCAATAAAGTATGTTTCCCAATATGGATCTCCATATCCAAACGTCCCTCGTATATTTATCCTAACTTATTGGTTTCAATTCAAATTTTATCCATTCCAGAATTAAAATAAAATATAGGGTTTTCCATTACGTGTGTTCCCCTACGCTTTGACCCATATACCCCTTGACTAAATAAATAAAGATTATTGACATTGAAACCTCTCGATTTTATTTTCTATGTCAGTAGCTGCGACACATTTAAGGAAACCTATATGTATGGGCATTATCATTGCCATTTAAGAAATTAGTGGAATTCATTATGTTCGTGGGACCCTCGGCTGGTTGTCAATTTTATTTTTTATTTTCTTAACGAACCCAATTTTGGTGCCCCACTTTTGGCAAAATCTTTTAGAGATCGAAGCAATGAATAGAAATATAAAAATATGTAACATGATATGACAAGGACTAGGGCTATAGCTATGGCTATTCATGTGTCTACAAAATTTAATCTTAAACTGTTGTCGTTTTGTTTGGGTTTTCATAATTTGATGTCCAAAATTGGCAATTCTAGCATAGGATCTCCATATATTTTATTCAAGGAAATCAAATCTTAAATTTCTACCTTATAAAATTTAGCTAATTTGGTTTTGTTGATGTGGATACCAATGCCTTGCCCTGCGTGTAACACGTAAACTATGGTTGGATTTTGAAAAAATAATGATCTCCAGCTCGAGCTTTGTCTGAAAATGTGGGAAAGGGAGGTGATGTTTTGTGTTGCATTTTTCGTGCTGCTAATGTCATAACAATTTTGATAAGACAATATTATGTAATATAATAAATATTATATAAATTAAAATATATATTATCAAATTTAATTTTTTTTTATTTTTTTAATTCTTTTTAAATGTGATTTTCATTTGGCTTGCTCAGCTTAACTAGAAGAAAGTTTAGGTTAATCTTAAAACTATACGACAACCACATTAAAGTAAAAATGTGGTTAGAGATCCTCGCCAATATCGCGTATGACAAATCTATAAAGTATGTGTCATATGGAGTAACACGTCTTCCTCCATCCCTTGTGAGTCTATGTCGAATTCTTCGAATTCCAATTTTTTTTACGTTGTAGTTATCTATGCTAATTTTTCTCATTTAAAATCCTTAGAAGCTGATTTCTTTTAAGACTATGAAACTATCCCTTAGTTAGCATATTGTTGATGTTTCACAGTAATCATCATCAATAATTATAGGGTGCCAACTATCATCTCCATTACAAAATCTACTTGGCAGGGACTATGTTTCCATGCAAAAATTGTTTGTTTTATGATTGTGAAGAGGGGGCATCATATATGTGTAATAGTACCTTTTCAAAGGTGGGTATTAAATTTTGAGGGAGGCACTTGATTTAACTTTCCCTAACTTTATAAAGTTTTGAAAGGAGAAAAGGTGTTTGAAGGGGGGACATTGGTTGAGTCCTTAGGGTACTTTTACCAAGTGTTTTGTTGGGGGGGCTCACATTTTGTATGTTCCACTCACACACCATGGTTTTCTCTAACACGTATAATAAATTGAAGATATAATATGATATTCTTCTTTCTTGAGTGGGTGAGAGGGATAAGACATTGAAGGGCTTGCGTGACCTCAATCAAGGCTTGGTTTAGGAAGTCACCAAGTTTAGAAGCACTAAAGCTAATTTGTAAGATTGTGTCAGTAAGTTAGAAATCTTTGTGTTTAAGAAATATTTTGACCTTGCTGAGATCTCAACAATGCATGTAAATAAACTAGATGATTTCAATGAAGAGGTCTTCCAAGATTTCATGAATGATTGTAGTAAAGAATTGCTTGATGCTTTGGAAGAAGAGGCTAAATGTCTCTCTCAACAACGTATTGATGATGTTTCTCAAGATGTTTTTGATGATATTGCTAATAGTGATGATGTTTGCAAGAAGCTTAATGTTTTTGATGATATTGCTAACAATGATGATGTTTGCAAGAAGGTTGATATTGATGATGTGTCTCCTCAAGCTTTAATTTCTATTAATGAACTGGTTTCTCTTGCATTTGCTAAACATATTGGATGCATTGGGTGAATTGTAAATTGTTGTGGATATTCTACTGGAATAGTTCATCATAGTAGATTTAACAATATTCTATAACCTGTTATTATGTAGTACTTTACTTTATATTTAAAATTTAATATTACTAGCTTAGTGCAAAAGATCTAAAATAAATTGGAACTAAAATGAAATAAGCTAATAAGAAAATAACACACCATACACAAAATGTGTACCCTAGGAAAACCCAATATGGGAAAAACTCGACTAGAAGATGAGGCCTATGCCTTTCCATTTTCTTCTTAGTTATGAAATGTAAATAATGTGCAATCACTATGCCCTGTATCGCTACTATAAGAACTTCTAGTTCATATGTTTTTCTACAATGTCCCACTCTCAATGATTTTCTCTACTGTGAAATAATACTCAATTCAATAAGAATGGAATCGTTTTTTTTTCCTAGCTACCAAGTAACATGGCATGGCCTCATAGCCATCAAGGGTTAGAATTAGGGTTTTTGCATGCCTCAAATCTCAATTAGGGTTAGCGTTTTGGACTATCTAAAATATTCTTGAAATTCAACATGTGGCTAGCTCCACATGTGTGAGTAATGGGACTCAATGTGGCATCCACTCGGTATCATGGTGGTCAACATGATAGGTCAACTTGTGGGAGGCATAACTTTTGCATGTGAACTTCGATAGAGGTGATCTTCACATTGTTGGAAAGATCTTGATGTGTAGAACAATGTCAAGAGGTTGGGAACCTCGTTTACAAAGTTTTGGCCCAAAAAAACATTGTTCAAGGCCTCGTATAGGCTTTAAAAATTTCTAGACCCCAAATCACCAAGGTAGGATTTGCCACTATAATAGGCCCTGCAAACCAATAACTCCTATTTTTCCACAAAGAGAGTACCAAAATTTATGGAAAATTATATAACGATCCATTTCAAATCATACATCTCCATTTAGGGAGGCTTTTGATTTGTGAAATCTTTTATTGAAGGTTGTGGGAAATATTTTCCTCCACCTTCTCCTTGGAGTACCATTTGGCCTTGCTTGGAAGTTGTCCTTTCAACCTAACTTTCTAGAGTTCATGTAGCCCTTATCTAGTTGTTGTAGACTTCTTCTGCAAAACTATATCTTTTTCTAACTTTGCCCAAGTTTCTAGTGCTAAGTCCTCTATGGTAGGTAAGACTTTCTCATTAGTGTCCTGGTGCCAAGTTTTCTATGGTAGGTAAGACTTATAGAGTTTCATATTTTCAGCGTTCACTACTAAGTAAATGCACATATACAGGGGTAGATTGAGTCTATATGCATTATCGCCCACCATCTCCAACAATTCAAAAGGACCATACCGCAAAGCCTTTATCTTCTTATCGAGACCCTATAGCCTTTCTTTGTTTAGATGCAACCAAACTCTATCTCCCACCTTGAATGTTATCTCAATTATTTGTTGATCATTTCGGACCTTATACCCTTCTCATGACTTTTTCAATGTCTCTTGTACTTGCAAATGGATCTACCTAGTCTTATCAATGAATTTTCATCCTTTAATGCTTTGCCTGTGGTGTGTTCCCTCACTCCATGTGGTCAATATATGACATCTAAAGACGAAGGTGGTAAATACCCAAAGAAAGTTTCAAAAGGGGACTTACTGTTAGAAGTGTTGATGGTTATGTTATACGAGTTTTGAATATAAACCATATTTTTGACCTAGGTCCTTGGATGCTTCTGATTATAACCCCTCAAAAGTCGAACCAATGTCTTATTCACTACTTTTTCTTGCATATTTGTTTGTGGATGGAAAGTTGTGGATCCCTTCAACTTGGTGTCCATCTTCTCCCAAAGTGTAGTCTGGAGTTGTCTTGTTGAGTTTCTCTAGAGTGCATTGCTGATTTGAATGACCATCATCCTCATCACAGAGAAAATTGTTCTGAACAAAAACTAGTTCAGAGAACTACACTGGCTATCAACTTTTGAGATGCTCGATCTCATTATTCAATAGCTGGGATTGAGATTGTAGCAAATGTATCTTCGTTTGCATGATTTGAAAACATGTGATAAAATTTTCAAATGTTTCACTGGTTAGTATGACCAAATTGTTTTTGGTTGTTTCTAACAAAGTTTCTGATAAGGAAACCAACTCCATGATTTTGGCCATCGTTGTTCTTAGGATCCCTTTTACTCTCTCGCTTGAATTTGTTCACTTGAACTCGCTCGCTTGATCTTCCTTCCAGGAAATTGAGGGTGTTGGATACCACAAAAAATGCACCCCAAAGTATTAAAATAGTTTGAGTTTTAACCACTCAACCTTGTCAAATTTTGACTCAGAATTTCAACGAGGACTCAACAATACAATGACTCAATTAAGCCATGTGTGTCGAGTTCAAGCGAGAATGCACCCGGTACAATTTAACTCTATTTTGAAACTTATAAAAAAAAGTATCGCAAGTATATTTCTCAAAACTAAATTTGAAGTTGAACTATAATTAATGTTTGTTGTGGATTTATCATGTAATAATATTGACAACTGGAATAATTGAATATTCTTCATAGCTACTTGATTGCAGGTGCTTTGATTGTGATTAAGGCATGAATTTGTATGTGCTTACATTTCCTTAACTTGATATGTGTTACATTAAATGATTAATTTATGATGTAAAGACTAGACATAAATCACAAGCCTCTATGAAAAAGTCACTATCCTAAACAAATACAAATGTACCTATGATCCCCTTATTCAATTTTAGGGTAAATCTAGGACACAAGAACTATTCTCGACACAACTAACTCTTACATAGAAGAGCGATTACCTTTTCAATAAGAGTTTAGCCTTTGTCAAGATACATTCATTTGTGATCTTAAATATGCTTTTTTATTTAAAAGCACAACATGAGTGAAATAACCCTTAGACTTTTATCAAGCCAATCAACAAGCTTGTTTTTAACTCCAAAAATGTTTTTTTTTTAATATTTTAATAAAATGTTTTTTTAAAGAATATTTTAATAAAATGCTTTTTTAAGAATATTTTAATAAAATATTCTTTGTATGGCACTCCAATAAAAAACTTTACGTAATTCCTTTTTCTGTCACTCTAAAAGTGTTGTTTTTATTTAAAAGCACAACATGAGTGAAAGAACCCTTAGACTTCTATCAAGCCAATCAACAAGTTTGTTTTTAACTCTAAAAATGTTTTTTTAAGAATATTTTAATAAAATATTCTTTGTATGGCACTCCAATAATTTTTTTTACATAATTCTTTTATGTCACTCTAAAAGTGTTTTTATAAAAACTTGTGCATGTTTTGGTGGTGAGACATCGTCTCCTTCCTTAAATAGAAGGCCAGAAAGGGACAAATCACAGAAGAAGGTTGTCAGTCAAGTCTGATAGAGATTGCATCTGACAGAAGACTGCATGGGCAGTTTGACCAACATTTGCATGCGCAGCCTGACAGAGAAACTCATCAACGCAAAGCATTAATCTCATGACATGATTGCGCCTTCAGCAAAGGGAAGCCAATTCTAAGCATTTGTAGGCAATTTTTGCCAGTTAGTTAGTGTCGATGGTAGAGCTACACTCCCACTTGTAAAATTTTAACGAAGCCTCTGGTCCTCTGGTTATGCGATGTGTCTGAGACTTCTTGTTTAATGAAATTCAGTCCCTTTTCCATCCTTTTGTAAACGTTGTGTTGAAACACTCGGAATTGCAAGATCCAATAGAGGATAGCTACATTTGTGTGATGTATGTTTGATCACAGTAACACTGCTCTCATCTTCAATCAGTTTTTTGTGTTGTTTTTCCTTTCAACTGAATGACTCGGGCATGGAGGATCCTGCCGGTTTTGTGTTATTGAGTTGTGATATATGTTTGATTTCAATTCAGTAATAATTTCATTCAGTTCTTTGAAACTCACAACCAAGAGGATCTTGGTTTCTTGGGTTTTTCATCCTTGGCCTGTTGGAAGACTGGACATCCATAGCAAACCATTTCATTCTCCTTAAGTTCTTCCCCCCTATTCACCACTATATTTCAATTCACTAACTGAAATTAGACCAAGACCTCACCTGCTTATACATACCAGTCCAGTTTTCTGAGTTAAAGCGATATAATCTTGAGATGGTGTCCATTAGACCACACCCTTATTTATTCACTGTGACATAAAACCGATGGGTATGTGGCTTACCTCTGCAGCAATCCAGAGGTGACTTATGGTGCTAACAAAATCTATTTTGAAACTTACAAAAAGAAGTATCACGAGTATATTTCTGAAAACTAAATTTGAAGTTGAACTATAATTAATGTTTGATGTAAATTTATCATGTAATGCTATTGACAATTGGAATGATTGAATATTGTTCGTAGCTACTTGATTACAGGTGCTTTGATTGTGCTTAAGGCATGAATTTGTACATACTTGCATTTCGTTAACTTGATGTGTGTTGCATTAAATGATTAATTTATGATGTAAAAACTAGACATAAATCACAAGCCTCCATGAAAAAGTCACCATCCCAAACAAATACAAGTATACCTATAATACCCTTATTTAATTTTAGGATAGATCTAGGACACAAAAGCCAAATAAAATGATTTTATTATTATTCTCTATACAACTAGCTTTTACATAGAAGAGCAATGCCATTTTCAACAAGGCTGCATGGCAGCATATACCTGCCGATGAAGGTACTTTCCTTGCGTCAACGCGAACTCATCGCTATATACCTGGCCTTCGGCAGGTATAATAAGAGTTTAGCCTTTGTCGAGATACATTCATTTGTGATCTTAAAAATGCTTTTTTATTTAAAAACATAACATGAGTGAAATAACCCTTAGACTTTTTATTAAGCCAATCAACAAGTTTGTTTTTAACACCAAAAATGTTTTTTAAGAATATTTAAAAAAAAATGTTTTTTAAGAATATTTTAATAAAATATTTTTTTAAAGAATATTTTAATAAAATGTTTTTTAAAAGAATATTTTAATAAAATATTCTTTGTATGACACTACAATAAAAAACTTTACGTAATTCCTTTTTATGTCACTCTAAAAGTGTGGTTTTTATTTAAAAGCATAAAATGAGTGAAAGAACCCTTAGACTTCTGTCAAGCCAATCAACAAGTTTGTTTTTAACTCCAAAAATGTTTTTTTAAACAATATTTTAATAAAATATTCTTTGTATGGCACTCCAATAAAAAAACTTTACGTAATTCCTTTTTATGTCACTCTAAAAGTGTTTTTATAAAAACTTGTGCATGTTTTGGTTTATATGTATATTAAATATTATAATAAAAACTTGTGCATGTTTTGGTTTATATGCATATTAAATATTATAATAAAAACTTGTGCATGTTTTGGTTGAGTCCGTTGAGAGATTACTATTACGTGAACACAAAATTGTATGATCTGTAACGGAGATCAACCATTGTATGAGAGGTTGCATTTGTTACTCTTCTCGATAACGGAGATCAACCATTGTATGAGAGGTTGCATTTGTTACTCTTCTCGACCATGTTTTCTGGATCTAGCTCCATTCCTTGTTTTTATCCTTTCCATTCTACGTATATTTGTTGCTTTGAAAACTAGCAATGCTGCAAGGTTGGTGAAGATTTTGAGATCTCACACAAATTCAAAAATTATTCATAGGAAGGCAAAGAAGCTGATAGAAACTTGAAAGAAAAGAGTTGGTGCATAGATTAAGTAGTCAGAAGCTGAGATTGCATCAAAACAAGATAATTGTTGACCTTACAAACTGATGCCCAAGGATCCTCGTAATATTTTGAAAAATGGAGGCTCTGTAGATGCAAATGCGAAAAACTCTCGGACATTTGGGAACACCGTAAAGACTACCACCACTAACTCAAACTCAAAATCACATTATCCCATGTTGTTGATGTTTGTAGCATATTACAAGTACTTCCATATTGGTTTTGTGACAATTCACTTTATTAAAGTAATTATTAAAGTGAATGTCTTTTTATAATTAATTGATTTTAATTTAATTAGATGTCTAAGTTTTTGGCATTAGTGAATTAAATTAAATCATAGTCATTGATCTAAAGTGTGGGTGAGATCTAATCTCAGTCATTGATCGCTTTGGAGATCTAGGGTTTTGAATTTATGGTAAACTCAACATTATAAAAGACAACTAAAGTGAGAGGAGAATAGACACACAATGAGATGTGAGATCTCATTGTATTGGGTGGAGAAGGACTTCCATCCAAGTGTGCATGGTTCGAGGAAGGGAGCAAGGGGCAGCAAAGGAGTAGTGGCCAACAAGATCGAAGGACAAATCTTGAGGTGTGATCATCTATTTAATTGTTTGTATTTTCTTTAGAGAGGCCATTTTCCTAGGACGAGAGCCTTTCTAAGCTTGGATTAATTTATAATGAAAATCTTATTTGAAAGGCAGAAATATGTATGCATAATTGTGCTTTCCTGTTTATGCTTATGTTGATTTATTTATTTAAATCGTTAAAAATCAGTTGTGTTTTTTATTTAGTAAATCCGTAGTAATAAATTTATTACAACAAGGTATTTGCTATGAAATAATTTATTGGGTGTTGGGTGAGTAAATAATTAACACATTCCATACACACACACATGCTTTTGAACTCAAAGCCACATTAACAACTATTTCCTCAAAAAGACAAGAGTCACAACAATGGCATTCTACATCTGCATGTAGCTATATAATCAAATAGAAAACCCTGCAAAAGAAACTTTAGGAAATTGAAACCTGCAATCTGATTTGCATTGAGATGATAAGCTCAAACCACCACCACTTCTCAGATTTGATGTCCATTTCTCATCTTTGGCTTTTTCCATTCGAATTGATTATCAAGATTATAGATGTGACTACCATTATTAAGATCAAATGTGCTCTTCCATCATTTACTTTCAAATTGAAAATTATCCATGAAGAACTATCACAGAATTACCATGCCCTAAGAACTATAGAGGTCTGATACCAATTGATAAAATATAGAACACAAAAGAGACAAGAACTTTGATGAAAAAGGTCTCAAGCCATATTCTTGACATTGTATTGGTTTCAATGATACAAATGTATAATACATAATATAAATCACCTCATTGTCTATCACATCGACACCTCATCGAGAGATAAGATAGGTTGAGACAAAATAAAAATCTAGAACACCCTTAGGATAAAAACTATATCCTTAAATGTGAAATGCATTAGGTGGTATACTATGAATTTATGATTGTATAAGAGTCAGAGGCTAGCATAGCCTATGTTGACACTGATTCAAGACATTATCTTATGGAACTAGTGAAAATAGGTCCATGCTTTTGTGAGAATTCTATTTTTGGTAACACAACACTTTTATTTTTAAATTGATTTTTTATCATAATAATTTTTTCCTTTATTAAAATTTCAACTTGATTTAATATGGTTTGGATGAGTAATGCCTAATAATAATGTTCTTATAAGAATGCACTCATTTCTACCTAATTATGTTCTTATAAGAATACACACATTTCAAGTTATAATAGCTCTCCACCCTTCAAAGGGCTTTTTGTTGTTAATGAAGACATGATGTTGTTGGTCCTTAACTAGCCTTAAGTTGATCTTGACTTATTTATTCTCGTTTTCCTAGGATTCTTGGTTTTTATTTTGAAATGTGTTTTAAAAATTTTCCCTCTGCAATATGCACATCCCATTTTTGTTCCTTTAAATGTTTTCTTCGAAAAGATGAGTGCATCTTGAAGGTTAGGTTTGATTCTTCATACTTAGTATTAGAGCTCCCCACTTTCTCTTAGATAGACGATAGAGGATTATATTCTTTTGGTCCATTTATTTGAATGGAAAGTTAAGTATGAAAGTCCCCCACTTTCTCTTAGATAGACGATAGAGGATTATATTCTTTTGGTCCATTTATTTGAATGCAAAGCTAATGGGTTATGCATAGAAATATAATTTTGAAGTTGTTATTGGGTTTGTAATGATATGTATAATTGAAAAAGAGGAAAGTGATAATTTATTTGTAATTCTTTTTTTTTTGAACTTGGTTTAGGTTCAAAATTACCAATGTTTCTAGTTTCTAATCAAAATAGGTTGATGCACACCTTAACAATGAATTATGTGGTTAAAATGTAGCTTTAAAAATGACTCAAAAATATAGTAAAATTGAAATTAATATGATAGTTGAGGTTTAAGGAATGAATATATTTTTGTTATCTAGGTTGAGACTTTTTTTCTTATGCCAAAAAAATTTCACCTATAGCCATCATGGTGAGATAACTTTCTACTCTTGAATTTGTTACCATAATGGATGATAAAGCTTGCAAAAATTTTAATTTTTTAAATTATAAAAAAAATAATAAAAACATTGTGCATGTCACTTGTATAAACAAAAGGTTACATGTAGATGCAACCACCACAATCACTATCCAAAACTGAAAGTCAAGTTCCCTTATACCAAAACAATCACAAGTAAATAATTTCTAACAAACTAGAACATGAAGCATATTTTATGGTGCCACAAGGAATACAACTAGATGCATATAGCTCTAAGCAATACTTTGTGCAACAAGAGGGGTCAACTAGTCACTTTCAATGATTTATCTAACATCATCTTGTTAGAATTAACATGTGTCCTCATTTAACCATATACAATATGGCAATATTATCACCCAACCATAGGCCGAAGCCACCCCTGAGCACCTTAACCACCCAACCATAGGCCGAAGCCACCCCTGAGCACCTTAACCTTGACAGAGAGAATAATTCTGGAAGCAAACCCTAGGTCCAAAAGCCAATCAAGGTAGTGTACCACTCTCCAAAGCTAGCGTACCAAGCAGAAAGTCCAAACCATAACAAAGAGAAAGTCCAATCCTAAAACCAAAAGTACTAGTTGCAGTAGCTGCAATTACAACTATTCTCCAAACTTGCGCACTTACTGAATTTCTGCAGTTGCGAGATGTGTGTGTCCAAATGAGCTTTGAAATCTTGTATTTATACTGCTTTTCCTTAGCCTTCTGGGTCAACTTCTCTTTCTGGAGGCTAGAAACTCAATATTGATTATTCTCTTTAGCCGACTTGTCTTCTAGGGTTATGTCCAAGGCTTTTAGGGTTTCTCTTGCTTCCCATAATATTCTAGTCTTGTCAAGGTTACACATGGAGGTTAATACCTCCCACGGCTACCAAAAATATCAACACTCCCTCCTAGCTAGGGAGGTATTGAAAGTAATAGTCTTGAGCACAAACATACCATTCGACCAGTATCATCATCAAATCCACACATGCTATCTCATGATTAAATCACGAGCACCATCATCACTATCAGTATCATCTGATAGCATCAACTCCATCATCTCTCGAAGCCATACTCCATTTGAGTAATCAGACATGATGTTGAATAAGTCACTCACTCCACATAGTGATACAATAATTATTCTTGCAATCCGGACATATGTCCTAAAAGAATAATTGTTCCAACAGATGTTGGAAGCCACGTCATGGGCTACAAGGACTATTCTTCTAATCTGGACATACATCCTAGAAGAATAACTGTTGTCGACCATTTTCTGCCTGGAGAATATCTGTCCACCAGCACACTGATTATCCATTTAGCTGGTAATCATTTCCAACACTATTGATAGTATTCATGGAAATCAGAACAATGCCATTCAATAGAACACAACTGTGTCTATC
>CBVK0100047920.1:0-10989 GCA_900067695.1 Picea abies
TGTTGCATTGGTTTTGTCACCATGCAACATTGGGATCATCACCATGATAGTGTGTGCTTTCCATGGGATCATCACCATACTGGTGCATTACCCTTGATTCATTGATCTACTCCTCACTACACTTTGTTCAGTCAGTTAACTAAAGACTAGTTGACTAGTTAACTCAGCTAGGTGGCAGTTCACTCCTGTAACTGTTTGAGAGACTATACTAGGTGGCATTTCACTCCTGTAATTGTTGGTGTGTGTCCAGATCACTCTAGACCACCACTATGGCACATTTCTTCTCCTCCAGTGCGCATTCATTGAGTTATAAATAGTATATCTTGTGTAAATTATTCATTATTCATTACGGTTAATGAGAATTCTTCCATTCTTTCTCTCTTTCTTCTTCATTTCTTAATTTCTCTCTGCAAATGTGTGTAGTATTTTCTAGCTAGACATATTTTGTGCAAGTTCAACACATTTACACTACCACCATAGGGATTGCACCTACAACAAGGGACTGGAAGAATTTATTTGTGACATAGTCCACTTCATTGAAGTTTTCAAAGGCTAGGTTGAATTTGCAGCACCTCCAATCTTCCACTTTTCCCACCTTGCCATCTTGGTTTTGATGACAACTACCATAAGAATCAACTAGAACATTGATCTTCTAAAGTTTCTCAAGTTCCTATAGATGGAATTTATGGGCTCCACAATTGGAAATGAGATTATTTGCAATGGATTTTTTAGTCTTTAGCTTAATAGGTGCCATAATATCATATTTTTCTCATGAAAAATAAACTACAAGGATGTATGATGATAGATTGGTTGTCATTATAACATTATACCCTTTCCTATGGCTTTGAGTGTAGCAATATTTTTCGGTAATTTTCTCAATATATGAGATAAAATAAAATATTTGATTGATAAAATGAATAAGAATGATGAATGATCTTTACAATGAATGGGCCTCAATTATAAATATAATCTACGGGATGCCTCTTTGCCTCTTTATGAAGAGGTGTGTCTTTTTACTTATTTTTTTTATAAATATCTACTAATGTATTTTAGTATCCCTATCTTATTTTTATATACATAACATTGCCTTCCTCTTCAAAATTTATTTGTCCTCAAATCAAGGATATTACTTTCAAAAAGATCCTCCAAGCCATTTGTCGACGTCTTTTTTTTGTGCTTGTATAGAAGAATTCATATCCATACTTCCTAGCATCGAAATTGTCCAGAGTGTGACAACACATTTTATTGACCTTGAATCATTGGTCCAGGGGTAGATGGTCTTCTCCATTATCAAACAATTCTAAGATATATTTTCTGATATTTCCAAGACAAGGTCGTAGTTTAATTAATGAATTCCTTTGTTTCCCATAAAGTTTGGCACCCTATTCATCTTCTCCAACACAAAGAAGCTCTGTATCAAATTTCTTGTCAAGAAGCCTCTCAAGAGAAACCTTTGTTTTGAGGATCTCATATTCTATTTGATAAAATAGTAACCATCCTTACAATATAACCATGTTAAAAACATTTCAACAACTTTGTCGGACCATTATATTTCCTTGTTATGAAGTATCTTTGTTAGGTTTAGGGTTGTGGGAGGACATATGAGGGGTATGTGATGTGATAGAATATTGGCCCATTTCCTATGGGATTTTATCATCGTCTTCCCTAATCGAGACTCTAGTCTCCATATACAGAACTACATATCCTCATCTCCAAAATTTCCCATTTCACTTCTAGAGATGAGTACCTCTTCCATAGATAGTCTCTTGCAATTTTAACATGCAATGAGAATATGTTACCATTATCTTTGGTGGGTGAGATTATGGATAATATAGAAAGCACATTTACAAACCCACCCTGGTTCACATCAATTTCCACATCGGAATCACCATTTTATTATTCTTCTTCTTCTTAATATTCCCAATTGGATTTAGAGTCTTCATATTTCTCTTCTTTTTCCCAATTGGATTCAAAGTCTTCATCTTCTAAGTTTTTGGAGGTTGTCATTGTTTTTTCTTGTTCACCCAATGAGGAATTTGATTCAAAGATACCCTCCATTTTGTTGACCCAGATGACGACTCCTTTAGGGTCCTTGCCGTTATATTTTGATAATTCTTTTTTAATTTTTATAATCTCTATATTGAAATTTTGAGTTATGCATATTGCCTGAAAAAATTATTTATGGTGCTTCTCGATGTCTCCAATCACTTGTAATTTGTGATTCTAGACTTTGTGGAAGTCTTCGGTAGGATAAGGATTATGCAAACAATGCATCTACCCTTTTGTTCAATTGGTCAATTATTTTGTTTTGATTATTAATCATCCTCGTTGTTTCATCATTGTCATCATTTATTATTTTTAATAGAGTGTGTCATCGTTTCTCAGACTCCTTTATTAACCTGTTAATTTTTTCTTCCTTTTCTATTAGTTTATAATTTTGTTCTCTTAATTTATTATGTGATTCTGCTAACTCTTTTTGTCCTTCTCCTAACTCTTGTTGTCCCTTCTCAACATTATCAAGATGATAACATTTATCTTTGTATCCTACTTGGAGGTTTATGATGTTAAGATTAGGGGGGTATGTAGTTCTATGCGAGGGGGGCCTACGGCTAGTTTTCCAAGGTTGAGGTTTTAATGTTATCCTTTCACACATTTATGCCAATTCTCCATCCTCCCTTCGTCCTTTAATTACCTTTTAAGCCTAGTGTTGATTCCATTTCTCCAGTCCCTTTTCTCGTCTATCCTTTGATAGTCTACGACCAAGCAAGGGGTTTTCGTTGGAATTTAGTTGGGATTTTGAAGATGGAATATGTCATTGTGGATACAGGACTAGACGAAGTGAAATATGGTGTTATCATGTACCATCAGCAGACCTTCTACACCTATATCGAATACTCTTCTCTCCTCCCTTGAGATTCTCTAGACAGGAAGGACATATTTGTGGATTTATTGGGCAAGGATATTAGGTGAGGATATCCCATCGATGCCAAACATCCAAGGGATTTCACCCCCTCCTCTCCTTCTCCCCTTCTTCCCCCTGAATCCCTCCCTAATCCTCATTCTTCCCGCCCTTTTCCCCCTCCCTCCCCCTCTCCCTCAGTTTCTCTTGCAGAAGAAGCTCACGGTGGTAAACATTGTTCTACAAAAAATAAACCCTCAACTCGTATCTGAACTAGAAAAGGGTAGGTTAACCTAGTAGTTGATCAGGATGTCGCTTTGGAAGAAATACCTACACTGACCGGCAAAGCTCTAATCGATAGAATTAGCGGCAAATATTTGGGTTCTCTCTCACTATCTCAGTGGCTCGACCAATTCTCGCTTCCCTTCCTTGGCTATAAGCCTGAAGCTCACATAATTATGTGTGGTTGGATCGGTTTAATTTTTCAATCAGAGCAAGATGCCACCTCCATCCTAGGAAAGAATTGTTGTTGGGGCCCTTCTGGCCTAATTCTCCACCGCTTGACTATTATTTTGACCCATCATGAGCCCCAATAGAAATCCTTAATATATGGGCCATTTTACTAGGCTTGTCTAAAGCTTATTCAGCCTCCCCACGTGCCCCTTCTCCCTTTAAAAATAGGTACACCCTTCGTCGTCGCAGACCTAATACTTATAATTCCACCTCCCAAGGTAGCCTTTCCCCCAACCCCTCCCAACATAATCCAATAGGATGAAAGTTTCACCTTTTGAAATCCCATTAGAAGGAGGTTATCAACATTAAGAGAGGTAAACAAAAAACTATCACCGGGACACTTGGAGTAGGGAAAGCCCTTAAGGGTCCTCCCCAATGATAGTTTTATCTTTTAACGCCATGGGGGGTAGGGGGAACCCCAAGCCTATCACCCTCAGGAGGCTCATCCAAAGCCTTCACCTTGAAGTAATTTTACTGTAAGAAACCAAATGTGAAGGTAAAAAATCAAGAGCTACTCTTAAAAAATGGCTCAAAAACTGGTCATTATGCACCTTAGATGTTGAAGGCCAATCTAGAGGGCTTCTAATTGGTTGGAGTCCTACACACAAAGTTGTTCCCTCTTCTAATTTCAAGTTTTCCATCTCAGTAAAGCTAGAACTTAAAAACTTTGAGGATCCTCTAACCATAATAAATTTTTATGGTCCTTTGATATATCATATTCTATTCTAGGAAAATATGGCTAACTCTAGTGCATTTAGCAATCTGCTTATGTTGGTCAAAGGATTTCAATTTCACTCTCATCCTTTGAGAAGTTTGGGTTCCTATCCCCCGAAGGGATTCTCAAAGTGGTTTTTTTTATTTGTTCTTTGAAAAGGATAAATAGGTTGACTTAGAGTCTATTAAATTATCCCCCACCTGGAGGAATTTCAAGGCTGGAGATGGGGTTTTCTCTAAATAGCTTGACCGTTTTTTGGTGTCCGAACAATTTTTTAACTAGTCTCTAACTATGAAATCAAGGGTGTTCGTAGGTGGAATCTCAGACTACTCCCCCATTATTTTCCAAATAAATGCAGGCAAAGAAACGGTGCCCTCATCCTTCAAGTTTAATTCTACTTGGCTACATGAAGAAGAGTACAAGCAATTGATTGCATCTTCCTAGGATCATATAAACCCAAATTCCATTATGTCAGTAATGAAACAATTCGCCATCAATATAGAAAAATTAAATGATGTAACAAAGAAATGGGCCAAAGGATAAATGGAAAAGTCTCTCAGTTAGTTAAAAGACGCGGAATCTAGAATTGGCAATATCTACGAGGAATGAAATAAAATATGTGAAACAAACACCACGGTGAGGCTACACTCACTTATGTATTATTCAATGAATATGGATTACATCCTTATATAGGAAAAGACTCGACCGAGTCGGTTACATGCAAACCAAAGACAACTAGACTCTTAACTAAGAACTGACTCTTAACATGCCTACAACTAACTCTCACAACTGAAGATTATAACTGGTGCTCACAACTGAAGCTTATAATTGGTGCTTACAACTGGCGCTTACAACTGGTGCTTTCTCCATTATTTCCAAGTCTCCCCCTTAATGGAGAATGGATTGACTTCTACACCTAACATCTCCCTAAACAGTTCAAACTTAATCTTTCCAAGAGGCTTAGTGAAAATATCAGTAGCATTTTCACTAGTATTACAATACACAAGAGTTATTTCATTTGACTGTAACTTTTCTCGAACAAAATGATACTGAGATTCAACATGCTTTGTCCTTGCATGAAAAATTGGATTCTTCACAATATTGATTGAATTTTGATTATCACATCTGATCATCGTAGGTTCCTTTCGTTCTTCTCCAACATCTTGAAGAAGTCTTCTTAACCAAACAACTTCACAAGTTGCTGCACACAAGGCTTTATATTATGCTTCAGTGGAAGAAAAAGATACAGTAGGCTGCTTTTTACTGATCCATGAAACAACCCCAGATCAAATGTTGAACGCATATCTAGTGGTTGATCTTCAATCATCTAAATTTCCAGCCCAATCAGAATCTGATAACCTGTCAACTCAACATCAAATGCATTAGTATATTTAATACCATAATCAAGTGTACCTTTTAGATACCAAAGTACTGCCTTTGTTGCATTCCAATGGATTTCATGAGGTTTCACCATGAACTAACTTAACACACTCATATAATATGAAATAGCAGGTCTAGTTGTGGTGAGATAATTCAGACTACCCACCATCTGTCTATACACAGTGCCATTCACCTTCTTCGAACCATCATCACAAGAAATTTTCACATTCTGTTGCATGGGAACAATAGAAGACTTACACTGATCCATTTTAAATCTCTTAAGTATTTCTCTGATATAATTACTCTGACAAACAAAAGTTTGGCCTGCATTTCTCCAAACTTCAAGACCTAGGCAGCAATGTAACTCACCAATATATTTCATTTCAAATACCTTTGATAACTACTCCTTGATTTCATCAATTAACTTCTCTACATTTCTTGTAATTATTAAATCATCAACATATAATGAAATCAATACTATATACCCATGTTCATCAAATTTGGTATACAGATTTGGATCACTGTTGCTCCTCATAAAACCTTGTTGAAGAAAGAAAGAGTCTATCTTTTCATACCATGACCTAGGTGCATGTTTTAGTCCATACAATGTTTTCTTTAACTTACACACTAAGTGTTCTTGCCCCTTTTCAACAAACCCTTCAGGTTGAGTAAGGTAAACCTCTTCCTTTAACTCACCATTCAAAAATGCAGATTTAACATCTAACTGATGCAACTTCCAATTGTACTTTGTAGCTAAAGCAATTAACATTCTGATAGTATTCAATTTAGCTACTAGTGCAAATGTTTCAGCATAATCAATACCTTTTGTTTGTGAATACCCCTTTGCCACTAGTCTAGCCTTATACTTATCTATACTACCATCTGATTTAAACTTGGTTTTGTATATCCATTTGCATCCAATGGGCTTCTTATGTTTAGGCAACTCAGTCAATTCCCAAGTATTGTTTTTCATTATAGATTCATATTCTTCCTTCATTGCATTTCGCCATTCATTCTGTTCATTAGCTTCATCAAAACTCATGGGTTATATGACATTTGAAATGCTACTCATTAGGGCATAGTATTTATACCTCTCAAGAAGCCGAATCTGTCTTGAAGATCTTCTCAACTGATTATCTTCCTCCCCACTTTGTGAAGATCTGTCTTCACCTCTAAGTGAACTGTGACTGCTGGAATTGTCCATATCACCTGAGTCCTTCTTGCTCCCGCTGTTGTTGTCGCTGCGGGGATGGTTTTTGTTGTTGTTGCTACTCTTCTTTAACTCCTTCATAAAGAAGTCTCTGCCATTCCTCATGACTGTTGTCATCATGATTTCCTGCTTCATGCTCATGGAAAAGTACATCTCTACTTGCAAATACTTTGTGAGTAGCAGGATCAAACAATTTGTATGCTTTAAATTCAGAACAATACCCAATGAAAATACATTTAGTGGCTTTAGCATCCAATTTCCTCCTATTCTCCTTTGGAATATGAGAAAAATCCTTACACCCAAATACTTTCAAAATATGAACTGCAGGTTTGGAACCATACAAGGCTTTGAAAGGAGTAACATTATCAAGACACCTTGTTGGACTTCTATTCTTTAAATAAACTGCAGTATTTATGGCTTCAGCCCAAAATGCATTTGAGAGATTCTTACCTTTCATCATACTACGTGCACACTCTACCAGAGTTCTGTTTTTCCTTTCAGCGACTCTGTTTTGTTGTGGAGTGTGAGGTATTGTAAACTGTTGTACTATTCCATTATCTTTGCAATATTTGTTGAAGTCCCCTGATTTATACTCTCCCCCTTGATCTGAACAGAGGATTTTGATGGATTTTCCTGTCTGCTTTTCCACCATGGTTCTGAATTCCTTAAAGTACTCGAAAACATCACTTTTTCTTCCAAGGAAGTACACCCATGTGTATCACGTGCAATCATCAATAAATAACAGAAAGTAAAATGCACCTCCTAAAGACCTAGTTTGCATAGGCCCACAAACATCAATATGCACAAGATCTAACACATCTCTCTTTTTCTTATCAGGATTAGAGGGGAATTCATCTTTGTGCATCTTTCCTAATGCACATCCATCACAAGCAACCTTCTCATTCTTTAACATGGAAAGTCCTTCAACCATATTATTTTTCTGTAATAACAATAAATCAGGATGATTGATGTGTCCATACCTTTGATCCCAAAGAATCTCTGTTGGCATAGTTGCAGAAGTCAATGCATGATGTGCTTTGCTGGTAACATGAATTTTGTATAGACCTCTTACTCTGACTCCCGTTGCAACAGTTTGGAAGTGGTCCAGCAGATCCTTCACTATGCAATTCTCTGTGCATCTTTCCTAATGCACATCCATCACATGCAACCTTCTCATTCTTTAACATAGGAAGTCCTTCAACCATATTCTTGTTCTGTAATAACAATAAATCAGGATGATTGATGTGTCCATACCTTTGATGCCAAAGAATCTCTGTTGGCATAGTGGCAGAAGTTAGTGCATGATTTTCTTTGCTGGTAACATCAAGTTTGTATAGACCTCCTACTCTGACTCCTGTTGCAATAGTTCAGAAGTGGTCCAGCAGATCCTTCACTATTCAATAATTATTGAAGAATTCAACCTTCAAGTTCTGATCTGTAATGGTGGACACAGAGATCAATTTTTTCTTTATTCCTAGCACATACACCACATTGCGAATGTGACGAACAGTACCATTCGGCAATGTCACAGGAATGTCTCCATATCCCTTGATCTGATGAGCGCGGTTATCTCCAAGATATATGCTGGCACCATTCTGAGTTTCTTTGAAATTAACATACCAATTTTGATTACAAGTCATATGTATTGATGCTCCAGAATCCACAAACCAAGCATCAGAGTCATCCGTTTCAGCAGATAAAGCAGGGTTAGACACAAACAGCCTAAGATCCCGTGAGTCAACATCAGGGGGTTCATCAATATCATCACTAGAAATAAATAATCTGTGATCTTGATTTGAGGGATTTTCTGCATAATGACCTGAGAATTCAACCTTCAAGTTCTGATCTGTAATGGTGTACACAAAGATCAAATTTTTCTTTATTCCTGGCACATACACCACATTGTGAATGTGACGAACAATACCATTCGGCAATGTCACAGGAATGTCTCCATATCCCTTGATCTGATGAGCGCGGTCATCTCCAAGATATATGATGGCACCATTCTGTGTTTCTTTAAAATTAGCATACCAATTTTTATTACAAGTCATATGTATTGATGCTCCAGAATCCACAAACCAAGCATCAGAATCATCCATTTCAGCAGATAAAGTAGCATTAGACACAAACAGCCTAAGATCTTGTGAGTCAAAATTCGGGGGTTCATCAATATCATCACTAGCAATAAATAATCTGCGATCTTGATCTGAAGATTTTTTTGCATAATGACCTGAATGTGTTCTAGGTTTATTCCTAGCCTCATCACTTTTCTTCTTATGATAGTCTTTAACCATAAGTCCAGGTCGACCACAATAAAAACAACTCTTAGACTCATTCCTTTCAGATTGCATACCTTGATTTGGAGATTGTCTTCTCTGCGATGAACTGCCTCTCTGCCATGAACCGCCTCTCTACCATGAACTGCCTCCTTTGCCTCTTACTCGTGATCTCCCTCTCACAGATCTATTATTTGACCACAGTGCCAAATCTTTACTCTGAGGCTTTAGATTCTCATGCCTCTCTTCCTCTTGCAGCAAAACGCCAGTTAGTTCTTCAAACGTAGGAGGTTTCTCCCTTGGTACGAGACCTGTTATGAACATATGATAATCTTCTAGCATACCATTTAAGGTAATAATCACTAGATCAGTGTTGGAAACAATTTCCCCTATATTTACTAGCTTGTCTTTCACCTCTTTAATGCGACCCAAAAATGAACTAACAGATTCATTTCCATCCATCTTAATGCCTAGCAATTTAGTTTTCAGAAACAAAATGTGATTTGTGTTGCTAGTTTCATACAATGCTTTAAGAGTTGTCCATGTTGCAGCAGAAGTTGTAGCATCTCTAATATGTGGAATTATGCTATCTTTAATTGACATGTGCAACAATACCTTCGCCTTGTTTTCACGCTTCTCCCAATCTTGGATCTGTGTTGTTGTTTCACCTGCAGCTGCTTCAGGTTTCAATTCAGTTCCCTTCGCAATGTTCCAGACACCATAGCCCACCATAGCCTTCCATGAGCGTTTGCATCTTGAATTTCCAGTTAATGAAATTCGAGCCATCTAGCTTGTTGGCTTCGTTGAGGTAGGTCTCCACTAGAGGATTTTCCATCTCATCAAGTGAATCACCAAAGATATGCAACTTTTTGTCGAATGTTGAGTAGTCTGTCGCTCTGCCTTTGGATCCACTAATCCAAATCTACCTCTGTTATCAGCTTAAATCATACATGCATGCACCTTAATATCCAAAATATCCACTTTTTAAATAGCCACTTCACTATTTAAAAGACTTATAACTTTATATATATATATATAGTTCCTTAAAAGAAACCTCCCTTTTTTGTTTTAATACATATGCATGCATCCACTTTAATTATAATAAAAAAAATGAATAACTCCCTTTTCTTATTTGCATGTATAAGAGAAGTTGTGGCACTTCTTATTTTTAAATGCTCCAAAAATAAAAAGCACTTATGCATGCAAACTTCACGCTCACTCACCACGCATGCATTCAAAACTCACCACCACACATGTGTTTCAAAACTTCACTCACCATGCAAACTTCACATAAAAATAGATCTTCACGATTTGTAGCTCAACTATGTATACCAAATTTGAATTAAACTCACACAAATCGTGAAATGGAGGATCTTCACGGCAAAACTCCATTATTTTCTCACGACCCTTTTCAACTAAACCAGCTCTTGGATGATTCGTACGCTTTCTAACAAGGAGGTATGCTCACGCTGTAGTCGATTCCTTTCTCACGTTTCTCATGCTATCAATTCTATCCATGCTATCCATGTTGTGCCTTCATGATTTATCAATAAAACCTCCACGCATGCAAAAATAATATAACCTTCACGGCTCGCCCTCCAAAAACGTTTATGCACGCTATCCAGGCCCTCTCCCTGTGGCTTTGATACCAAGATAAAATATGTGAAACAAACACCACGGTGAGGCTACGCTCACTTTTGTATTATCCAATGAAGACGGATTACATCCTTATATAAGAAAAGACTCGATCGAGTCGGTTACATGCAAACCAAAGACAACTAGACTCTTAACTAAGAACTGACTCTTAACACGCCTACAACTGACTCTCACAACTGAAGCTTATAACTGGTGCTCACAACTGAAGCTTATAATTGGTGCTTACAACTGGCGCTTTCTCCATTATTTCCAAGTAAATGTAGTTCTGGAAAATGGGCGGTGGATCATCTTTCCCAGTTGAAAGAGTGTGAAGTGGTATATTGATCTAAAAATGAAGAAG
>CBVK0100047927.1:0-11671 GCA_900067695.1 Picea abies
TGATTTGGCCTAGGGGTATTACAGCTCCCCTCTTCGAGAGCCCCGTCAGGAAATACACATCTTCGATCTCGATCTCAAGCATATGAGATCATATCTGAAATGTTTGCTCATCGTTGTCTCATATCCCAATCAGATATCCAAGCAAAAGGACTTATTTTCTCATGTTTTGTAGCTTGAAATACTTCAGCAAACCGCAGTTTCATAGAGTTGCCTTCGCTTGAGGGTCTTGTAAGGCGGACATATCATTGAATTCATGCTCTATTTCCTTCCATTCAATCATCTTGGCCAATGCAAACTTGCAAATTCACAAAAAAACACATTAGCCAAGTTTGCACAAAAGGAAATTGCTTTCTCACAGCTGAAAACAAAAAAAAAAATCAATTTTGTGTTGAGCGCTCCCTGGAAGGAAAAAACAGACCACTAGCGCTCCCATAGAAGGCATACCGGGGCGCTAAGATCTCAACCAGCACCCCCTTTGATTGCTCAAGGGAGCGGCAATCATGTTCGGCACTCTAGGGCTTTCTCGAGAGCCCAAACGCATAAAATAAACGCTAAAAATGAAAAAGAAAGCATTCAAATGAATGAGAGGGGTCATAATACTAACCTGGTCCTGACAAAACTACAAATGGTCACCCGTAGCTCCTAAAATCGACACCGAAAGAATCACTTCCAAAGAGGGAAAACTCAAGAAAAAATGGCAAATTGTAAAATGAAAGTTGAAAATGACTTTTTTTTGTCGTAATTGACTTTTTACTATTTCTAAATAAATTCATTTAAACCCTTTTTTCACATTAATAATATTTATTTTATTTTATTTTCCTAAATTATTGTCGAATTTTAAGGAACTGGTGACATTTTTTTCCCAGAATGACTTGTTTACGCAACAATATACAGAGCAGAGACTTTTTTATGACCTTGTGACTCTATTGAGAAAACTTTGTCGTACTTCGAGCTCATTAAAATATGAAGAGTCATTTTTTGGGTAGTAGATTGCCCATTTTTCAGATCCAACAGACTAACTACGAAAAATGAACGCTCTAGTCAATCTCGGATAGAAGATTTATCCTTCGTATTATTTTATACTTTTTCAGACATCGGAGACTAAAACTACGAAAAAGAACAACCTTGGAGTTTTCTTTAAGTTATTTTCAAACTCTCTAAACATGAAAAACAACCGAGTTTTCTTCCTCGGTACTCGCAAAAATACACATTGAAGGGCCCATCTAGGGACAAACCCTTACTTATTCTAGTGCATTAAATAAAGGAAGAGGAACTTACCAAAGGTGAGTTATATCGATCATGTGTTACCCTCCTCGAGCTCATTAAACAAAAAAATAGGTACTCATTTATCTGGATGGGGGGGAAATTGAAGGAAGTGGGTCGAGTTTTTGAAATCTTTTAAGGAAACTCTTATGGTCGCCCTTAAACATCGCACTTGTTTTCACCTCCCCATACACTTAAATAATTCATTAGCCTCCACATTGAACCAATCCTATGAGTCTTTCTACTTCTTTGGCCCATCCAAAGAATGTTCCAGCGCTTGTTGCATTATGTTTTTGTCCACTCTGAGTCTATGTTGTCAAGTCTTATGTCGTGTCTCAGTGTTCAAGGGAAGTCCTCACCTCAAAATTCAACCATCTACAATATTACCAGTTCCCATACTCGTTTCAGTCCATTTTTATCTACTATATCTTATCACCTTCATGTGACAAGTTTCATGTCGATCGATGGGGGATACATCAATGCCCTCCTTTGATGAGTCTTTTCCTATCGACTTCAACAAATTATCTGGAAAATAGACTTAGGAACACATCAGTATCTTGGGACCTACATGCCTCAATGGAAGGCCTCCTCACATTCAGCAGTGGGTATACATCAATGAACCATGACCGAATGATTCCACGAATGTTCAACTTCATCTCACTATTCACATTCGTTGGATTGTACTTTAAAGTGTCTTGAGAGTCATCAACATTAATGGTGATTTATCCTGCGCTTGTTAACAGTATACCTCAATTATTAGTAATCAAGTGGTTTATGTCATGTTCGACATCAAATCGTTTATTCACATGGATAGAATCGTATTGTTATAGGATCGAGACGAAGATCGTGGGTTGAGTATTCATCTGCATATATTCTTTACCCAAGTTGTGATGGAGATTATTCGACTAATATACATGTTTTAACATAGATCCACTTTCTATTGGTTTGTGGATATGTTCTTATCACATCGTAAATCCACTTTGTATTATTTCATGGTTATGATCAAGTCAGGTCATAGAGAGATGGATCCACATTGTATCTTTGGTGGCCATCTACTTAATCAATATCATCATGGATCCACAGTGTATTTATTCGCGGTTGTGCTTTGATTAATTTGTATTTTGAGCATAGGCATTCTTGCCTCAGGGATGGAACGCATATTAACATTGTTTGATGGTTGTGTGCAGCTTCTACCAGATTCTCCAACTCCATACCCTTGCTTCGAAAAATCTACGAAGTGTTTCGGCCATCAGCGTTCCTCTTCTAATTTCACACTTTGGGGGAAATCTGTTACACATCAAAATTCCTCACTCTGACAGTGTCGTAAGTGTCACACTTTCATTGTCACAAGTGTTATAAGCGTTGCAAGTATCGCACTTTTATTGCCGCAAGTTTCATAAGTGTCGCATTCACTTTTCCTAAGTGTTGCATCTCGAACAACACCATAAAAACACATGCTACAACCCCTAAAACATATTAGATGAAGAAGTTTCATCATCTGACAGTCGAAACAATATTTTTACCTGGGGAATTATTCATCTTGGTGACATTTTGGAAGATCAACACTCCTCTGCTCATACATAGGGAGTGTTGGCGCTCCTTGTCCATCTTAGGGGGAGTGTTGCAGTGCTTGTTTGTCCACTTTAAGGGAGCGCTGAGTTGGTTGAGGGAATCTTGGAGGAAATCTCACTTTCCTCTAAAGACAGTTATGGATGGATTGGGTTAGTTTGGCTCGAATTTGACTCTAGGGATGCATCTAAGAAAGATATCACAACTATTGGAGTCATATCCTCAACTAATTCTAAATATACTCAAGGTGGTTGAGCCTCTCAAAGCCTATAAATGGAAACATTTTCATAGTGAAAATGAGGAGAAATCAGCAAAAGCATTGTTATTTTGATTGTGGATCTTTTGAGCAAGGGTTGGATGAGGAGGACTTAGAAAGGTTGTTGCAACATCATATGAAGACTATAAGTTTCCTTTCGAAGTTCTCATTAATATACTTGGTTTGTTTCCTTCAACTATGTGTTTACATGTGCTTGGGAGTTTTGGATTCTGGAGGTTACAAATTTACAAGTCAAGGTGGAGCATTGAAGTTGTCCAACGGAATTTTGGTGGTTATGAAGGCTACAAATATTGGAAACATTTACAAGTTGGATAGAAGTACTCAAATAAATGAAGTAGCGGTGGTATCTGAGGAGGCAAATGAATCTACTCATTTATGGCATCAATGACTAGGTCATATGAGTGAGAAAGGGATATAGATACTAGCGAACCATCTAGGGATAGTAAAGGTAAGCATGTGAGAAAGGGATATAGGTGTCAGTACAAGCTACACATCTAGAGGCTAGTAAGGGTAAGCATGTGAGCGAAGATAAGAAACCATTCAAGTTCGAGAAGAAATCAAAAGGTAAATGGAAGAGTAAGAAATCAACCACAGTGAAGCAAGCTGGGGGAAGACCTACATGTTCCCACTGTAAGGAAAAAGGACATGAGGAATCACAGTGTTGAAAGTTGCATCCAAAATTACGACCAAGGAAATTAAAGAAAAAAGGGTAGCAGAAGATTGTTGTATCGGCTCATTAGGATCTAAGGTCAAATTCCAAAGATGAATATAAAATCATGGCCATAGGAAGCAAAGGTATATCGGCTATCAATTCAAATTCTTCAATTCAATCTGCCAAACTAAAATTCCGAAAATGAATCTAAAATCATGGCCATAGGAAGCAAAGGTATATCGGCTATCAATTCAAATTCTTCAATTCAATCTGCCAAACTAGAAAGTGATATTGATCAAAAGAAGAGAAGTGAGATTTTTCATGTCAGTGTGATAGTCAAGCATACCAAGGTAGATACTTTATTTGACAGTGGATCTCAAGTTAATCTAATATCTAAAGCCATTGTTAAGAAGTTGGGTTTGAAGACGACGCCTCACAAAAAGCCATATACATTAGGTTGGGTGTGTGACGATGCTAAGTTGCGGGTAACGAAACAGTGTAAGATTAGATTTGCAATAACAGCTAAGTTCTTTGATGAGGTCCAGTTAGATGGTGTGCCTCTTGACATTTGTGGCATTGTCTTTGGAAGCCCGTATTTATTTGACAGGAAGGTTGTATTCTATCGAGAAGAGAATAAATATCATATTTTCAAGGATGGGGTTGAATATATTGTCAGAGCTCATCGCATCAAAACTAATGTTTCTTTAGTGAGCACAGGGAAAATGAAGAGACTTGTGAGCACAAGTAATTTTTTTATTCTTATGATAGTGAAACAGACAAAAAAAAGACATAACAGATACTTTCTCAGGTTGTGATCCAAATCATAAACAAGAGTTGATCAATATCATATCTAATTATGATGAGTTGTTCCAGGAACCTACAGGGTTGCCTCCAAAAAGAGAGGTTGAACATGAAATATATTTGCAACAAGATGCTCATCTTCCAAACATTGGAATGCACAGGGTATCAGTAATCGAGAATGCAGAAATAAAAAAGTAAGTTCAGGAGCTACTCGATAAAGGAATCATCAAACCAAGCTCATCTCCGTGTGGTTCTCCTATTGTTTCAGTTCCGAAAAAATATGGCACGTGGAGGATGTGTATTGATTTTCGAGCCCTAAACAAGATTACGGTAAAGAACCGTTATCCTCTTCCCAGAATTGATGATCTATTAGATCAATTAAAGAATGTTGTGTATTTCATTAAGTTGAACTTGAGAAGTGGTTACCATCATATTAGAATTGCAGAAGGCAACATATGGAAAACTACTTTCAAGACCAAGCAAAGCTTGTTCGAATGGTTGGTTATGCCATTTAGGTTATGTAATACACCAACAACATTTATGAAAGTGATGAATGATGTGTTCTAACTCTACGTGGATGATTTTATTATTGTATATCTAGACGATATATTGATCTTTAGTCAAAGATGGGAAAATCATATAAAGCATGTCAAGACAATCTTTGAACTCTTGAAGAATGAGAAGCTGTATATCAAGTTATCTAAATGTAAATTTGGTAAAACTTCTCTCATTTATCTGGGATATATTGTACGGAATGGTTAGTTAAAGATAGATCTTGCAAAGGTAGAAGTCATTGTAAAATGGCCCAAGCCAACTACTGCCATTGAAGTCAGGAGCTTCTTAGGAGCAGTACAGTACTAGAGAAAATTCATTGCTAATTTATCATACATAACAGCACGTCTACATGCATTAACAAGTGTTAAGCAAGTCTTTCAATGGGGAGGCAAGCAGCAGAAAGTCTTCGAGACATTGAAGGAAAAGATAAGCACCGCACCAATTTTGGCTATGCCAGATCTACAGCAACCATTTGAAATTCAAACCGATGCAAGCAGATATGTCATGGGCGCGGTCTTGATGCAAAGAGGTTAACATTCTATCATTCTGAGACTTTCACTCAAGTTGTGGTTAACAATCCAACATATGATAAGGAATTGTATGCATTGGTACAAAGTGTAAAGAAATGGAAGCATTACTTAATGGGAAAGGAGACTAATTCATATTGATCATCAGTCGTTACAATATTTGCAATCACAGACCAGGCTACAACAGTCACAACACTTCAAGTGGATGGGTTTTTTACAGCAATTTCATTTGGTAATCAAGTATAAGAAGGGTATTCATAACAAGGTCACAGATATGTCGTCAAGACTAGTAATTAATGCATCAACAATACTCAGGTATAATCTTTTAGCACATGAAAGTTATGCAGAACAATATGTTAGGGATGATGATTTTAAAGAAGTATATGATGTTTTAATTCACGGCAATCAGCAGTCAAATTATTATATGCATGACAATTTGTTATATCATCTTGGAAAATTATGTATACCAAGAGATGAAAGAGCAAGTGTAATCAGAGAAGCTCATACATCTCTCATATCTGGTCATTTCAAGGTTGGTAAGACAGTAGCGCAGTTACAGAGGTATTGTTATTGGCCTCAGATGAACGAGACAGTTTCCAAGTATATTAAAGGGTGTGTTATGTGTGCCACAAGTAAACCTAGCAATAGAAAGCTAGGATTATATACACCACTTTCAGTACCTTCTCAGCCATGGGAAAGCATCTCCATGGACTTTGTAGGGGGTTTGTTGATGTCCAGGATAGGTCATAATTATCTATATGTCGTGGTGGACAGATTCAGCAATATGTGTATTTTAATGTCATGCAATAAACATATCACAACTAAACAGACAACATAGAGGTTCTTCGGTGTATAGGTTCACTTTGGACTTCCTACATCTATAATCTCAGATCGAGACACTCACTTTTTAGGAAATTTTTTATCTCATTTATGGGAACTAATGGACACTAAATTGAAGAAGAGCACATTGTTTCATCCGCAGACAAATGGACAGACAAAACAATGGTACATCTACTTTAAGGATACTACAGCAAGCATCCTAAATTATGGGATGAACAATTACCTTATATACAACGTGTCTACAATCATGCCATGCATGTCTATTCAGAAAACTCATTATGAAGTATGTTTGGGGTACTTGCCTAAGACACCTATGGAATTTGCTTTTGGAGAAGCAGATAAAGAAGATGGAAAGAATAACACAGATAAAGTTAAAATGTTCATTCAAAAGATTCAACAGATACATCAAGCAGTACAAGAACAATTGGAGAAGAGCCAAGCCAAGTACAAGGCAACGCACGACACGACAAACATCGAGTTGATCATCAGTTTGAAGTCGGTGATCAAGTATGGTTACATATCAGCAAAGCTAGAATGTAAGGAGAAAGCAAAATGGATGGAGATCAGAAGGATGAGTGAACTCTACCCTCAATTGCTGAGTAAATCAAAACTTTTGGTGGTCCAAAAGTCTTCCAATGGGGAGGTATGATCCATGAGGATCTAGGAATGCTCACAGAGGTTCAGAAATATCTGGAACACCCACAAAGGTCCAGAATGGTTCAATAATGCTCAAAATTCGACTGTCCCAAATTCTCTCGAAATTGTCATCAATGCGTAGAGCTCGACAATAACTTTCAAACGATGCAAATTTCGCCTCGAATGGAGTTCGTATGCAAAAGTTACGAGCAGTCAAAGTTCAGTCAAACCTGGTAAAAAATCAAAGGTCAAAATCAAAGATGATGTTAGCATTTTTCAGTGAAATACCACTTTGTAAGACATGTTATTGATCGAGGTGGAGTAGCTCTTGAGAAAGTCCATACTCATGAAAATTGTGCAGACATGTTGACGAAACCAATACTATTAAAGAAGTTGTGGTGGTGTTTGGCTTCTCTTGGCTTGCAAAAGAGTTGATGAATGGGTTTGAACAAGGTATCGAGTAAATTGTTGTCAAGGTGATGATTGTTGGAATTATAACAACAATTAAAAGAAGCTACAGTAAAAAATCCAAATTTACTTATAGTAAATATTTGGTAATTCGTATGACGGAGGCAATTCATGAACAAGTGTAACGGAAGGAGTTCTTGACCTGATGTAATGATATAACCTATTGTATATCTATGAAGCCCCGAGAGGCATTTGTAACTTTGAATATTGTTGAATAATTAGATAACAATACCTTGCCCCGTGGATGTTTCCTTGACTAAGTGTCAGGGTTTTACCACGTAAATCTGTCTTATGAATGTGCTTGCTATTTTATTATTTCTGTTTAATTTCTCATGTTTCACTTTATATATAATCCGCTTTCAAAATCAACAGCCTCAAGCTAAAGAGTTCAAAATGGCCATTCAAGTTACATGGGAAAACGTTCAATTTCCCATGGATATAGCTTGGTAGCTGTCGGCTTTTTTATAGAGTAGCAATCTACTAGTTTGAGCTTTAACCAATTAAGCTACAAGCAGCAAACAGATGTAACTACCATCATCGCAGAGTAAACAAGACAACAGATTCATGCTCAGTTATGGTACTCTCAACAATCCAAGGAAACTATAACAGTTAAAATGGAATGACCAGAGCTATATATTACATCATCTTCACTAAAGCAAATGCTTTAGACAATACAATATATGGTATTTTGAGTGTAAACCCAAGTTAGGGTTTTCCTTTACTTCAGATTTCTCTCTATTCCAAAAGTCATAAGCATAAAATTAGCCATCCATCCTCTCTCCTCTACTATGGTTTCCATATTCTTGTATTTATTAGCTTTGTAACCCAATTACAATCATGTTAACCATCTGTTTAGGACATCAATAAATATTATGTGCATAGAACAGCCAATATATTACTATTTCCATGGAAGATTCATCCAAAATTACTCAAATTCTCTCAAAAATGCCATTACCAAGAATAATATAATACAGGCCGGAGTGCTCGGACAATGCTACAAGTACAGACAGACACTAACCCAAAGAGAGAGAAAGTGGCCCATAACCATCTAGGATATTTTATCTCATAGATATCCCAAATGCTTCAAAGGACATAAACTTCCTTAATAGCAGTTCAAAACAGGACCTGCACAGACTAGAAGCCTTCAAACTACTTTTATTTCAACACTATTCTAAATTCAATGACTTTAGCCGACCATTCATCAATAAGATATGAACACTCCAGAATCATACAACGTGCCAAAATAATATGGCATACTATAACTACACTCATTCTTGTCTTCAAAGAAACCCAATATTTCTCTTGAAGCAGACTTCAGGCCATCCAATACACCTAGTAATTTGGAGGAACATCATAAGCAGAGGACACCTATTATTGAACTAGAGCTACTCGGTAGCATACAAATCTCTAGCCAGACCAGCACTTGAGCTATGAAACTATTACAAGAGAAAATAAGAAATCACACCAATGAACAAGAGCGCTTACTCGCCATCTGATATTGCTTTAGCCTTGCATGGCAGACAAAATCCATGTCCACTTTGCTTTCTATACATATTCGCAGAGTAAAGCTAAACAATCATCATTAGGACATTCAACTTTTTCTCCAAAACTTTTGTTCTTCTTTAAAGAGCTAGCCAGACGCCCAACATAGTTCTGCAATGCAGAAGAGAGTAGATGCATTACGATTACATTTCTCAAGCATCATTGCTTTTATTCATTAAAATACTAGCCAATGTCTGACAGTTTTCTCTAATGTACACTGATCTATTTGGTTTAGAATTCACTCAGAACCAGCTTGGGTAGCCTACCCTTTTCCATCAAACTGTGTACAAAACAACAATAATCTCTTCTTGATTAAGCTATATGTCATACCTTGCCCTACTGAATGGCTTTCCCTGGAGCATTGTCACTCTCATACCGGAATCTGCCTGATAAGGTCTGAAAATAAAGAAAGCCAACAGGTCAATAAACTAAAATACAGAAAGCAAATTACATTACATGGTACTTCATTGACTAAGTGACGGATACACTATCAATTTCAAACTTTGGCCAACCGTCAATTCATGGACACTTAGACATAAGGTTTCCTGTCAACCAGACACCATACTTTGTCAAAATGAGGCTGTGCTGAAGAAGCACTACACTTGAATAAGTCAAAGTCTCTATGTCGTTGAACATCCACAACAAGAAAGAAAAATGTGAATCAGATTTAGGATAAGAGTTTTGAACTTCAGTTTCAGAAAAAAAAAATCTCGTATTTGGCTATCAATTGCTGAAATTATTTCTCATTTTCTGCTTCATGTTTGTGTCAAATGCATTTTCTCACAGGAAACAGTTTGTTTTTACATAAGGTCATCACATGAATGAAGCAGATATCAAGGATGATGTGCAAGCAGTATTTGTACAATTTACTTGTGAATGTACTTCAAGCCAATCTCACTAAGATGGTTATCATGAAAAGGTCTTAAAATTTGAAGATGTAAGTGTGCTGCAAATTAAAGGAGAGCCGTGTCTCTTTTATTCAATTGGGAGCAGAAGTGAAAGGAGATGTCGAGGAAGATGTGGAAGCAGTATTTGTACAATTTACTGGTGAATATACTTCAAGTCAATCTCACCAACATGATTGGTCATGAAAAGGTTTCAAAATTTAAGACGCAAGTGCCATACAATTTAAAGGAGAGTCATGTCTTCCTTTATGTAACGTATTTAAAGGAGAGTCATGTCTTCCTTTAAGACAGAAAACATCCAGTCCAACTAAACATTTTTTTCATATTTTATTCCTCAACTTGGGAGTATAAAGACAAATATGACAAAGAAGAGATAGGGAATTCCAAAATAGTTAACCAACATCTGAACAATCAACATCCTGATGCACCTGTATGCCCAGCATCTGTTGCGTGATAAATACTAAAGACAGAAAACATACAGTCCAACTGAAATTCTTTTGTCATATATTTAATTCCTCAACTTGAGATAATAAACACAAATATGACAAAGAAGAGATGACAAATTCCAAAATAGTTAACCAATAATATCTTAAACAATCAGCATCCTGATGCACCTGAATGCCCAGCATCTGTTGGGTACAGAGAAGACACGTAGATTTGGAATATTCTGTCATTATGCAAATTACAAAAGAGGATAATTCTGTTCAAACCATGAGATAACAACTAAAACAGATTTGAAATTCTGTAGACACGTAGATTTGGAATATTCTGTCATTATGCAAATTACAAAAGAGGATAATTCTGTTCAAACCATGAGATAACAACTAAAACAGATTTGAAATTCTGTCTGAGATAAGCTCACAATAGATATTGTGAAAGTCATTCAAACAAGCAATGGTTTCAACTGCAATTTGGATAAACATCCCAAGACCAATTATCAGTATCATGAAACCCATTTCAAGGAAGCATTGGTAACAATTTAAAGATGGCCATTAGATGGTATAAGGCCCTAGCCTTGAATGGCTTTGGGCCCTCCGCCGCACGATCACCTCGGTGGTCACGGACCAGCACGGACAGACTTGATGTAAGGTTGATGGCTAGAAGAATCGGTTTTGGAGTGCCTTGGCCTGTTGGCAAGGCACACCATGGACATGTCAGAGGCCCTTGCTCAAACTACATGCACCGCAAACCTTGGCAGCTTGCAATAGTTGGACACACCAAGAGAAGCTTGGAGAGAACTTGGCGAGGGAAGGCAAAGTGGGGGATATGGCATATGACCCTAATTGGGCTACATGCAGACTCAACGCATTGGGTGTTCCACACTTGGGGGTTGCGACAGACAACAAAAGTGCCTTTGGGCACAAGCATCCACAGAGGGCAATCATGGGACACACTCATTGGGCACACATCTATTGGACACACTTGTTGGGTGCATTTGATGCACTTTTTGGGTGCACCCTTGTCGGGCACGTGGCACTTTGCGGGCAGCACCATTGGACATTGGACGATTGACAGACAATTCATGAAGGGGGTAGTGGCACCAACAAGCACAGTCGAAATTGGCCATATGGCACTTGGGTCCACTTAGGCTTGGAGGGGCTTGCAAGTGCAAGGCAAGTCTTGTATAAATAGTGGA
>CBVK0100047946.1:0-12709 GCA_900067695.1 Picea abies
GGACTTCTCAATTCATAGTAGTCTCAAAATAATTATCAACAACCAAAAAAGAAATAGTTCTTACAACAACCATCGACCCTTGATTAGCCGGTCGATGTCTCCATTTATAATATAAAATTCAACCAAAATTAACGACTAAGTACAGCTTGAACCAAACAAAAGTTGAGACATGGCGTGGTCATCCAACAGTTTCTTTCAACAGTCCACCCGAGATGTCTCTTGAAAAGGGTGACTTCTTTCATATTCAGACCAGCTAATAAAAATATCTTCACAGGTTTGAGCCCATGGGAACCTGTGTTGTTCCATAGGGGCAGTATATACTACTTTGATGTCTACTGCATGCACCTGGTATTTTACTAAACTGGAGTTCAGTTGTTGCAGCATGGCTCGAGCTCTGATCAGGTGTCCTACGAGTTGTTTCACTTGCCCTGGCATTGCATCAGTGAATTTTGCACACTTCTCAGCCCAAAATGAGTCTTGCATGGAGTGCGTCTTGAACACATTGCTCAGGTTAGTGAATTCACTGGGGGTGCCGAATTTAGGGAGACCGACATATTTCATTACTTTATTAATTTTACTCTAGTGTTTCTAACACTTGGCCCATTACTCTTGGATTTCTCGGTGTGGGTCCTGGGTCGTCTTCACCCAATATTCGATAGATTTCTTCATGCGTTCGAGACTACTTTTTCCAATTAGCTGAATTCCATGATTTTCCTTTTCTCGACCCTATTGAACTGCCTCAATGTATTCGAGTCTCTCTACCATTTGTTGTGCATTTTTGTGCCATTTCTCCATTTCTTTGCATGTTGCGAGTGCCATGAGAGTATCTTCCTAGAACTCGACTATGTTCTCGGTTAACAGGTGCCTTTCCTTCTTGAACATGTTATAAACTCCATTGAACTCATCCCTCAGATACACAATGGTATGTGTAGCTCCTTTATAATATTTGACAAGATGGTGCAAGTGTTAGAGCTCTTCCCGGGTGTTGGCTAGTTCCTTTTCATCTCTCCTGGCACTATCCTGAGTGACATCTGAGAGGGCTTTTCCTATGCTGATCAATTTAGACGTATGATTAAGTTCTATTCTATGGTAACCACGATGGATTGATCCAAAGTGATCCTTTACCTTTGAACAATCCTTTGAACGATGGCCTTCCTCTTTTGATCATAGGGGATCGCATAGATGTCTGCTAGTTTGCCTATTGGTTCTGGTATCTGTTAATCTCCCCATGTGAGGTTGTTTCTCAGACTACCCGCGGTGTATATTTGATCAGGAGTGGGATTTCAAATTTCTTCGCTTTGTTTTGAGGATCTAGTCTCTACTTGTCATTCATCAAGGATTTGAATATTGGGTGTAATGGAGGCATCGGGTACAGACTCATCGCTTACTTGCTTGTCGACCTTAGAACTGTCGATTTCCTTTTGTAGAGTTTCATCACTCAGTATCGCTTATGCTTCCTGTTTGTCGGACTCTCTTGTGTCTTGGCCACCTTCGAATCCTATTTCCTTTTGTAAGGCCTGCTTGTCTTGGACCTCGGGCTCAGGGGAGGTGGTTTTCTTGGGACCCTTTTCCTCTTGGATTCGCACCGGGGTGCCATGAGCAGGTTCTGGACTCTCATCATCACTGTAAATATGTATAAGAGTTCTCAAGGGACTGGGTTCTTGTGTCTATATCAAGACCTGACCTGTCTTTGGTTGAGTTGTCCCTTCTTTCAAAGGATTGATCAGCGATGTTGTGGGTTCAGGGTTTCCTAACCCATGGGCATTGTCGGGAAATGTGGACCTAGGATCGTTCGACTCTGTCAGGACACTTTGAACATCAGTTGAAACTGCAAGTCCTATGAAAATATACGGGTCATCCTGCATCTATTTCATTAGCATCTTAGTTTGCTGATGTAATAGTGTACCCCTTTCTTGTGCAACTTGATCTTCCGGGAGATCCCTGATTTCTACCGGGGATTCCCGATGAGATCCCGCAACTTCAGTGTCTTCTTCAGGATCACTTATTCCTTCATCCAATTCATATGAAATTACTCCTTCTGGGTGTCAGCTAATTTCTTGAACTGCCTGCTTTAGAAATGTTGTTTGTTCTTCGTAGCTCATAGCCCTAAACTTGGTTCCTCGAGGATCAACTTTCCGGGAAGCCACAACATTCCAGTATTGAGCGTTCTGAGTAAAAATTTCGTCTTTGAACTGGTCATGGGCATAGGGCCAACAGGACAATACCTGGGATGCATGTTGTAGAACCAATCCCTTAGGATCATGTTTGCGAACTCAGCCAATTTGGAACCAAAATTCCAATTGACCTAGCCCGAGTTGTTTAACATGCTCAGTATCTTTGACCATGCAAAATCTGATATGAAACCCATATGGTATGAAATCCCGCTTCTTATCTTTTACTAAAGTTGCATTGTATCCTTGCAGGATGGTTTGATACCAAATTTCCCCTAACACTAGCCGGTAGGGAAAATAAATGGGTAATAAGTGGGGTGCCCCCGTGGCACTGAAAACCCTGATGTAGGTTTCTCGTTCCTCCAAATACCAGTGGCCAATTTTGGTTATAACCTTCTTTTCTTCATCTGACAATCTAGAGCATTCTCTCCTGAAGAGAAAGAAGTAAATGTGTGCAATAAATTGATCACAGATAACAACATAGGATTTCTTGTACCTGTTTTCCCATAGGATATTGAAGTATACATGGACCGCGAGCTTTGAAGAGTGCCTATTTAGGTTCATCCCAGTGAAAGTGTTCCTAGCACATATGATGTCCAATAGATACGAGGCCATGTAGAAGGCATGGGTATCTCCCTCCTTCGGCTCTTGATCCTGTCTTATGCAGGTGCTAAACTGTTTGGAGATGATGGCATCCCAATTGAATCCTGTACCTGAAATGGCGACTGTAAAAGACATAGTCATCCAAGCCTCTAAAAATCGAGAAAAATATTTTTCCCCATGTAACCTGCAGAGTAGAGCCATGAGATATATGTATGGTTCTCTTAGATTGGTCATTGGATACCAGCCAACAATTCAGTTTGTGAATTTTTTGTCTTATCTCCACCAAGACGACATGATTTTGCTGGTATCGTGTGATGCATAGAAACTCAAGACGAAATCAATGCTCAGCTTTAGCTCGAAATATTTGATCTTATAGTAACTCTGAACCTCTGATGGCAGGAAGACTCCGATGATTTTTTCTTTATCATAATTAATCAAACATTTTTGGGTGTTAGTGTGGTCAATGATCCACTTCAAGATCTCAATGCAAGGAAAGACTGGAGACCGGCTTGCAACCATGTGCAGATAAGCCTTGCGAATGTTGGGGAGGACCTCGTCGTCGAGCTTCCTTGTATCTAGATGGCTATGCGGGGTATATTTGAGGGGTTCTTCTTTCTTGATTTTCTTGAAAACTTCTTCACAGGGAGGAAATGCCATCTTGGCTCCAATATTTGCCTTTGTGTCTCTGAAAGCTGGGGGCTGGACAAAGGGCTCCTTGGTGATTGCCTTAATGATGGACACTGGCCTGGGAGCAAATTCTAATTATCTCGCAACTGATGGGGAGTAGCCTTCTCCTACTTCTGATTCTTGCAACTTTGGGGCTCTTGGCAATTTCCTGGTGGAAGGCTTCTTCGGAGGCATTGTTCTTGCAATTTAAAATGCCTTTTGAACATGTGTACAGAGTAGAGTTGGGTGAAAACTTATAACAATGGAATGTATGAAAACCATTAGTGGATACATACATGTAATGCTTGCTAAGATAATTTCCTAATACTCACTGAACTTTGGGTGTTTCTTTTGGGTTGTTGGCTTCACTCTTTTGTTTGTTCTAAATTTCTTGTTGCACAGAATGGGACTATGCACAATGACTCAAACAAGATATAACTGGAGAGGTACTACAATTCATATCAATCAGTTAATACGAGTAATAAATGTAAATTCAAAATAAATTACCTTCGAATTTCTGCAGATAAACCTTAACTGGTTGATGGCGAAGGCGCGGAAGAATATGCATTGTATCGGTGGGTTTAACGGATCCTTTTGATTCATGCACAAAATAGTAACTAATGCATGATCTACGAATTAACTACCAGTTTTGAATGTGGCGTATCTGACACATACAGAGGTAAAATGTCTTGTCGCGTCACATCATCCGGAGAATGGATCGGGGTTCGGCTATTATCCGTGTGTACTCCTAATACTATTCTTTTGATAAAACTTCTGACGCTGATGATATCGGGGATTGGTGATCGAGAGAAAGTTCAAGTTGTGCAGTTTATCAGCAGGTTATCATCTTCATAAGCTTTCATCTTTGAAAATGTTTCAGGAGTTGGCGGTCATCGAAGTCATCATCTATTTGTGCGGCGCTGACCATTACATCTTTCTGTCGAAACCAAATGGATCGGCCTTTGGCAACATCCTTCTCGAGACTTATTTGTGGGAAAGAAATGCTTTCATCGGCCGACGCCGATGAAGGTCGGAGCTCGGCTATTTTGACTTCCCAAACAATTTTCGCCACCTTTATCTTTCGCCGATGTCGAATTCCTCAAGTGAGTCGGAGAAAATTCTAGGTCACTGATTCCTTGAGTATTAATTAAGTCTCTTTCATAGTTAAGAAGGTTCTTTGTTGTACACAAGAAAACTTTAATCAATTCAATCATGAAACATATGAGAAAAGCGAAGGCATCAGTTTCATACTCACATGATAACAGTCCAAGCCAAAGATCGAGTGGCACCCAAAAGAGTAAATGGTCACATACTTTTTTAGGGTTTGTTGAGTACTCAACAAATGGCGATTCACTGGGCGAATGCATAATATTTGTTCCTCTTGTGTTTCCCTTGAGTTATTACCAAACCACAAAGTAAATATCTATGATACTTCTTTTATTCGTATTAACTGATGTCATTATTACTATACATATTATGTTCTTTTTTATTACTATTATTATTATTATTATTTATTGGAAGTATTGTTTTAGGGCTTGGCCATTTACTGGGAGGGCAGAAGGCTTCTTCAGAGGCATTGTTCCTGCAATTTAAAATGTCATTTGAACATGCATGCAGAGCAACGTTGGGTGCAGACATGTAACAATGGAATGCATGAAAACCATTGCTAGATACATACCTGTAACTCTTTCTAAGATAATCACTTAATACTCACTGAACTTTGGGAATTTATTTCGAGTTGTTTTCTTCACTCTTCTATTTGTTCTGAATTTCTTGCTCAAACTTTTGCAAATAAACCTTAACTGGTTGATGACGGAGGTGCGGGAGAAGATGAATTCTATCGGTGGGTTTAACAGATCCTTTTTATTCATGCATGAATTAATAACTAATGCACGATCTACGAATTAACTACCAGCTTTGAATTTGGTGTATCTGACACATATGGAGGTAAAACATTATGTTGCATCACATCACTCTGACGTAGGGATCGGGGATCGGTTGTTTACTCCTTACCTCTGCATGGTGTTTACTATTACATTTTTCTACCGAAACCGAATGGATCGGTCTTTGGCAAAATCCTTCTTGCGGTTGTTCGTAGGAAAGAAATTATTTTATCAGTCGATGCCGATGAAGGTCGGTACTCGGCTACTTTGAATTTCCAAATGATTTTCACCACCTTTATATTTTTCCGATGTCAAATTTCTCAAGCGAGTTAGGGCGAAAAACTGAAGTGATAACAGTCCAAGTTGAAGATTGAGTGGTACCCCAAAAAAGTGAATGGTGGTAGACTTTTTTTAGGGTGTGTTGAGTACTCAACAGAACCCATATAGTTCAAAACCATATTCCCACTCTTATAAAAAAAACCAATATCCCAAGGATTTAACACACACTTTATCCAAATTATTTACCAAGTTAAACATTCTTACAAAAAAACCAATATCCCAAGGATTTAACAGGCAATTTAGCCAAATTATTGACCAAGTTAAACATTTCTACTAGATAGATCATAGGAAAATTTAAAGGATCATTTTCATATATTTGGATAACTTGTAATAAGTTAAATATCATGTTAATTGCTTTATGTTGTTAATGTTTCTAGGTGCTTTCTAATTTAATTTTGCAGCTACAATTCCATAGTATTCAATGAAAATTTTAGTTGAATTTGTAACACCCCTCTTCTAAACCTATGATTATGTGTAATTAATCATGATTTATGTTTGTCATGCAATGACATAAAAAAATTGTAAATTTATTATTGTAAATGCCAACAACTAATTGTGGGGGTGAAGCCTTGAAATTAATGGCCATGATACCACTAGAGGAAAGAGTGAAGAATCCTATAGAGGGGGTTGATTCGTGAGCTGGAGTAGATCTCAATCATCCAAAGATGGCCTTACTCATGTTGAAATTACATTATGGACTATCCTTAGTCTATAATAATTGTATCTACTGCGAGCTAAACACCAACTGTAGATCTCTTCAGGGAAATGGGAATGCAGTAAGACAATGTTCCAACCCTTGGTTCTATACTCTTAGTTATAAATAAGAAAGAAGAGGGAGAGTGACATCATAGTGACGCATTGTACCGACTGGAAAACCAAAGTTTAACAGGGGTGACACCTATCAACATATGGTTTGTGGGAGAGTGTAGTATATGACCCTAATCAAGCTCATGCCCTAGAATAAATGTGTTAAACCCTAAACTGTCAGATTTGAGGGTCATCGGATCCTCACTGTTGAATCCTTCCTGATAAGAAATTTTGGATCCTGGAAGTTAGGGAACATTAGATGTATGAGGTTTTGGGAAAGTCACAATGGCCTGATGTCCGGTGGCTGAGATCCCTAGATAACGTCACCCAACCAGTGTCGACTGGACAAGTCTCCACACTTGCATGGACGAACCAAAAACCCAGTGATGACGTGTAGACCAGGTCAGCCCACGTGGGAGTCCTTATGTCAAATGTGTGTCCCAATAGATGTGAAGGCATGAAATTGTGGCCTTTGAACCCTAGTAGTTAGATCTACCGGTCTATAAGATCTTATTCATAGATCTCTGAGAGTCATAATCCAGTAGGATTAAGATAATTAATCACCTCTTAATCACCTATATTTATTTAATTAATCAAATCGTAATCCTTGGGATGACGGGCATCGAAGGTTCTTGTAATCTAGTGATTACATTAATTAATCATGATGTTACGTTAATCATCTCATAATCCCTGAAAATTTGACATTGTGGAGTTTTAGTGTGCAAGAGACTGGTAAAGAGTCATGGTTCGGTACCCGCGGTTACCTGGTTGTGACTTATCACTCGATAAATGGACCACAAGTCATGATGTGGGAGGGCCATATGTCATGTCATTTTGGCTTATTTGGACGAAGGTCTAGGTGGAAAAAGAGTTCCACATGTCTATTGGTATGGGTTCCATGTGTCATGCTAGGTGGCATGACTAGATAGGGCCACGTGCTCCAAGATTCCAATTGTTTCCCGGATCTCTCCTCTTGAGAGGTTTTGAGGAGTATGCTTATCAATAGATAGATACCCGATTCCCAAGAGATACAAGGTGACATCGGATGACGTCAATTAGTAAATAAGGAATGGACAAGTGTTAGTATATTATTAGGTGAACTTCAAGTATAGTGATGATGTGTATGCCACGTGTAAAGCCAAAACTGGTGAAATGGGAAGGTGTTCCATGGGGAAAATGAGTGCCATGTGTCATGAGGTGATGGTGGCCACATGTTGTAACATAGCCAGCCACCAACAGGTTGGGCACACTACATCAACAACGTGCTTCAAAACCGATTTGAATTCTAATAACAATTAACTCGAAATGAAGTAGGAAAGATTGCAATAACCACACATGCAATAATCAATATTCATGCTAAGCCATAGAAGAAAGGAAAAAATGTGCCATGCACAACAATAACCAACAAGTAGGCACATTATAAATATGAATCTCAGAGATAATAATAATACACAACATAATATAAATATACAGAAAACATAGAGAGAACTTATATTTAATTAAACCATCACCAACTGGATGCAGACAAAGGATGCTCATTCCAACCATAGACATTGTTGTTCCAATTCTCAACAGCAAGTCACCCATGAGCCAGGGATATGAGTTCACAAGGATGAGTCCTAGGCCAAATCTAAAACACATGGAAACTGGCTAATTAGCTCTAAGGTTTTCCCAACCACACAACAATCCTAATTTCAATCTCTCTTTCCTCTTTAGCCTGGAAAACCCAAAGGACTAAACCCCTTTCCCTTCCATGCAGTCCCTCTGGATGTTCCATTTCTCTCTAAGGCTCCAGTGCCACTGGTCAAGAAATCTCCATGCTGGAAAATCCAAGGATTCTCATCTATGAACAATTCATTCAGAAATACCATCAATCTCATGCCCATAGGAATCCATTCCCATGTGGAATGATCAATAATTTTTCAAATCCATCTCACAATGGCTCTCCTCTTCCAACCATTTTTTTTCATGCTCCAACCAAGAGCACATAGAGTAGCTAGAGTGAGGAAGATGAACCAATAACAAAGAACAACCCCAAAACAATGATTCATTTTCTTCAATTTTTTTCTGAGGCCACCCCATCACACTCAGTGGAATTGTTATATACTTTTCAAAGGAATCCAGTATAGATTCGAGAATACTACTAAAATAATAATTCCCATAATTGGTTAGCATGTCTAGCTTTTCATTCAAAAATATTATTAATTAAGAAGTTGTTTCCATGTTGTTGGATTCATATTATTTGGCATTTATTAACATGCCAACAAAATCACAATTAGTGTTATTGATGATTCCATCAGAGGAACAACTTGTGTAGAAATTGTGTGGTATGGCTATTTGTAAAACCTTTCCATCCATACAAATTTCAAGATATTCATCTGTAACTTTTTGTATTTGCATAGACATGTTTCTAGATATTCCTGCATTGTTTGCCAACCAAGATTCGATGTAATTACTGATCTTGAACGTATCCATGATGGAGGGAAAATTATCACAAACCCAAGTTCAAAACGGATTTCTCCACTCCGCTTCGTGATTCAATTATGATTTCTAGTTGACAACACAACTTCATCTCATATGGTGAGATCGATCAATCCAATTTGAATCTCTATATGTTCAAATGTTAGAATCTTGTTGAAACATTAGAAACCCTTTGTACAATGTCGGTCAGATGAAAAGCTATTTTTTACATGATTTAATAATAATTTAAGTTTAAGGTCACTCCGAAGCTAGACACCAAATCGGTGTATGAAACCCCATTGTTTGTGGAATAAGGGATCCCACATGTTCTTAACCATTAGGTAGAAACCCATATAGTTAAGAACCACATTCCCATGCTTACAAAAAAAACCAATATCCCAAGGATTTAGTAGACACTTTAGCCAAATTATTGACCAAGTTAAACATTTCTACGAGATAGATCATATGAAAATTTGAAGGACCATTTTCATTTCCACAAACATATTTGGCTAACTTGTAATAAGTTACATATCTTTGTTCTAAGGCTTTTGCGACCATTGTTTTGATCAGAAAGTTCTTTCAGATTTATCGCATACGTTTTTTGATTTTCGAAGTTTCGGACCAAACTAGTGTGGTCCACCATCAGGAAAACGTTTTCCTGATGATGGGCCACACTAGTTTGGTCCGAAACGTCAAAAATCAAAAAACGTATGCGATAAATCTGAAAGAAATTTCTGATCAAGTTACATATCATGTTAATTTATTTATGCTATTAATGTTTCTATGTGCTTTCTAATTTAATTTAGTAACTACTATTCCATATTATTAAATGAAAATTTTAGTTGAATATCTAACACCCCTCTTTTAAACCTATGATTATGTGTAATTAATCATGATTTATGGTTGTCGTGCAATGACATAATAATATTGTAAATGCCAACAATTCACTGTGGGGGTGAAGCCTTGAAAGTAATGGCCATGATACCACTAGAGGAGAGAGTGAAAAATCCTATATATGGGGTTGATTCCCGAATTGGAGTAGATCTCAGTCGTCTAAAGATGGGCCTTCATCCTGTTGAAATTCCATTATGGACTATCCTTAGTTTATAACCATTGGATCTATTGCAAGTTCAACACCAATCATAGATCTCATTGGGGAAATGGGAACCTAGTAGGACAAGATTCCATCCCTTGGTTTTATACTCTTAGTTATAAATAAGAAAGAAGAGAGAGAGAGACCTCATAGTGATGCACTGTACGAACTAGACATCCACAGTGTCATGGGGGTGACACATGTCAACATATGGTTTTTGGGCGAGTGTAGTATGGGAACCTAGTCAATCTCATGCCTTGGAATAAGCATGGTAAACCCTAATCCGTCACATCCAAGGGTCATTAGATCCTCACTATTGAATCCTTCCTCATAAGAAATTTCAGATCTCAGACCTTGGGGAATGTTAGATGTATGAGAGTTTGGGAAAGTCACAATTTCTTGATGTTCGATGGTTGAGATACTGGGATAAGGTCACCCAACGAGTGTTGACTGGACATGTGTCCACACCTAGATGGATGAACCAAACACCCAGTGATGACGTGTACACCACGTCAGTCCATGTGGGAGTCCACATGTCAAACATGGGTCGAGGTAGATGTGAAGGCTTGGAATCGGGGGCTTTGAACCCTAGTCGTTAGATATACTGGTCAAGAAGATCTTAGCCATAGATCTTTGAGAGTCATAATCCAATAGGATTAACATAATTAATCACCTCATAATCACCTGAATTTATTTAATTAATCAACTCATAATCCTTTGGATGATGGGAATCAGAGGTTTTCATAATCCAGTGATTACATTAATTAATCATGATGTTACCTTAATCATCTCATAATCCACGAAAATCACACCTTGTGGAGTTTTAGTGTGCAGGAGACCGGTAAAGAGCCATGGTTTAGTACCTTCGATTACCTAGTGGTGATGTGTCACCCGATGAATGGACCACGTGTCCTGATGTGTGAGGTCCATATGTCACGCCATTTTGTCATATTTCGAAGAAGGTCCAGGTGGAAAAAGACTGCCACGTGTCATGCCAGGTGGTATGACTAGATAGGGCCATATGCCCCAAGATGCCAAATGTTTCCCGGATCTCACTTGTTGGGAGGTTCTGAGGAGTAGGCTTATCAATAGACCGATACCTAATTCCTGACAAATCCGAGGTGACGTTGGATGATGTCAATCAACAAATAAGGAGTGGACAAGTGTTAGTATCATATTGCGTGAACTTCAAGTATAGTAATGACATGTATACCACATCAGTCTGTGTGGCAGATCCATTTTCAACGTGGTTATTGTGCCACATGTCAAGAAAAAACTAGTGAAATGGGAAGGTGGTCCATGGGGAAAACGATTTCCATGTGTCATGAAGTGATGGTGGCCATGTGTTGTAACGTATCCATCCACAAACATCCATGCACACTACATTAATAATGCACTTCAAAACTGATTTGAATTCTGATAACAATTAATTCGAAATAAAGCATGAAAGATTGTAATAACCACGCATGCAATAATCGAGATTCGTGCTAAACCATTGAAGAAAGCAAACAACATGCCATGAACAACAATAACCATCAAGAAGATGCATTATAAATATGAATCTCATAGATAATAATAATACACAATGGAATATAAATATACATAAAACACAGAGATAACTTATCTTTAATTAAACCATCACCAACTTATACATAAAACACAGAGATAACTTATCTTTAATTAAACCATCACCAACTGGCTATAGACCAAGGACATTCATTCTAACCATAGACATTATTGTTCCAATTCTCAACAACATGTCACCCTTGAGCTAGGGATATGATTCCACAAGGATGAGTCCTAGGCCAAATATAAAACACACGACAATTGGCTAATTAGTTCTTAGGTTTTCCCAACCACACAACAATCCCAATTTCAAGCTCTCTTTCCCCTTCATCCTACACAAACCAAAGAAATGAACCCCTTTCTATGCCATGCAGTCTCTTAGGTTGTTCCATTTCTCTCCAGGGATCTAGTGTGCTACTGGTTACGAAATATCCATGCTGGAAAATCCAAGGGTTCTCAACTATGAACACTTCATTCACAAGTGGAATGATCGGTAATTTGTCACAACCATCTCACAATGGATCTCCTCATGCTCCAACCAAGATCACACGAATTATCTAGAGTCAGGGAGATGAAACAAGAAAAAAGAACAACCCCAAAACATCGCACAGGCACGACTTATATAATTACAAGAACCAAGAACCACATGTCCTCCCCAATAAGCTCATGTAACCACTTTTCTCAATTAAAACCAAAATGGGTAAATAAAATAACCACTTTTCTCAATTAAAACCAAAATGGGTAAATAAAATATAATAAAGATACTTAGTCCCTTTATCCCCCTCTCTCATGGAATCATAGCCCCTATCTCTTGTCCTTGTCTGTCTTGTAGCCATCGATGTATTATATGTGTGTGTGTGTGTGTGTATTACATTTCTAGGAACTCTGCCCTCTTTCCAATTTTACCGGCTCACCAGCCTAAGTCACATTTACATAATAAATTCTAGTTCAAAGGATCAAAACTAGGGTGTTACATGTGTTGTTCCATGATTAACATAGGTGTTAATATGGGAAATGGTCGCATGTGAAAGGTTCCAACTCATCCTGGATCGAAATTTTTGGGACTTTGCAAGAGAAAAAAGGGTTGATATCTCGGTGGCCAATGTCCCAAGATCTCGAGG
>CBVK0100047975.1:0-13234 GCA_900067695.1 Picea abies
AATTGAGCTGCCCCCCGGGGGCTCAGAGAACTATATTTTGACCAATATAAAGTATTTTCATATTTTGGGAAGGTAGTTTCAGAGTGGTTTGATTACATAAGTGTAGAATCTCTTGTGAAGTTTTGATTGTTTTAGGAGAAACTTTCATGTATAAATTGATAGTTACGAAGAAAATCATTGACACACATTTTAGGAAGAGTTTCATGATTATATAGAATATTCCAAGAAGTGACATATAGACTTGGGGATGTGTTAAATATAGAGCATACCAGTGGAGATATTTGATTCATTTTAAAGAGGAGTATGTTGTAATCAGTTGCTACAGATGAGTCATCATTGTGTGTAGTTGAGTAGCAAAGTTATGGAGAGTTTTATGACATATGGACACAGATGAATTCATGAGACATGTGGTAGGCACAAAAGACATAAGTCAAAGAAGATGCATAATAGTGTATGAAAGCAGATTGACAGGTGGAATCAGTTAGTCACAGGAAGATAAGCATCGAAAGGCATAGCAAGACACGGGAAGATAAACCATCAACATAAGCTATATCATCAAAGGGAAATTGTTGAATGATGTGGTCATTTATGTCTAAGCAGTTAATATGAAAATCCATAAATATTTAAAGCCAAGTAACTTTGAATGGTTTTTATATATGTCGGTGAATTACAAGAGGAAGAACCAATGGAAAAGAAGCACCAAAAGAGAGGAAAGGAAGAAAGTATAAGAAGCCCAACATTGATCGACACAACATCTTACAGAGAAGTCAAGGAGAGAGAAATCATTCAAGAAAGAGATTAGGAAAGAAATATCATAAGCATGATGATGAACCCCTCCTGCTATGGCTCATGCGACCTTCCGGCCTATGATCAACTTAGACAGGAGCTGAAGAAGCTCTCGGGTCCCCACAGAACCCTTAGAATTATTTACCACAAGCTTTTTCTTCTTTTTCTATACGAAAATTTTTGTTCATGACGGTCATTTTACTCCAGCAGAGTCTTCATGTGACCTCAAGCCTAAAACCTGGGGCTTAAATTTAGAAAGAGAAAACTTCAGCGCTTTAGAACTTTGGTCTTTGGAATATTTTCCCACAATACACTCTAAATATCCCAAATGCTAAACTAGTGAACTCCCTAAGAGTTCAGGGATAACTGGTCCACATTTCTTGCCAAGATCTATGACCAAAAGTAACTTTGGGACTCCGGGCTTTGGGACTTTCTACACCTCCAACACATAATTCCTCTAAACTATCAAACGCAAAACTGAAATCGACAACTCATATTCTTCCCACAGCCAATGGTTGTGATTAACTTTGGAACTCTAGGATTTGGGAATTCTTGCTCCCAAGCAACACTAAACTCTTGAACTACCGAATGTCAAATTGGTGAAGGCATGAGATCCACGGTCCACATGTACCCAACAATGAATGGTATTAATTGACTCTAGGCTTCAGTACTTTAGGAATTTTCATGCCAAAGAAACTTTCACTCACAATCCTTTGGATATCCAGATTTTCGAATACTCGATAATCTGCGGACACGTGTACCTGACAACCAATGGTCCAAATTTACTCCGGATTTCGGGACTTCGGGGAATTATTCAATATGTGCAACAACAACCAACTTATTCTTGAGTGTTGAATCTCTTAACAACTCAAGGATCCAACAACTTGCACTTCTCCCAGTGATCTATGATGTAGATTCACTCTGGGACTTAGGGTTTCAAGAATTTTGCCTCTTTTACAACAAATGACTTAAAATTGTTGGAGCAACGAAGTTCAAAGGACTTGGGGTTTTAACATCTGCACTCCTTCTCTTTAATCCAACGGATTTGATGGATTCTTATACTCCCCAAACAGATCTCGTCTGCTCACTTTTAAACAAAGAGATTTATTTTCCTTGGGGACATACTCTCACTATCCCTCCTCGAGCTTTGTCACTTGAATGACTTAAAACCTAGTGCACACCTTATGCTTCCCTCCTGAGATTTTCTCTTAAAAGAATTAAAATATTGCACACACTTTGTGTTTCCCTTACAGTCTAGAACTTATATTATTCTCTCCTTCTACACTCCTTTCATAGGAAATGTGCACACTTGCGCTATCTCTCCTCTGAGATTTCTCAACACTTAGAAAAGTGTCAATTATGTGGACTCTTTGAATTGGTATCCCCTCTGAGATTTTATACTCTTATAAGTATAGGATCACTCCTTGCACTCACTCTGTGTAAGATTACGCAATTTCTTCTGAGATTCTAAACCTGTAATGGTTTGGCCTTTGCACTCCTTGTGTGGGCACTGTGAACTCCTTGCACTGATATTTTAGAAGAGAAAAAATTAGGAGTTGCCTTGTTGCAGAGGTGCCTTAGGTATCGATAGTAGGGGTATGCCTCGAAGGTGGGTTATTGATTCCTCTACTTGATTACTTTTCCCGCATCACATACTGTCTGTAAGGCATTTTTCTAGTAGTTCAGCCTAGCATTGGAGTTCTCTCCTAGCCCTCCAATTACTTCTTTCCTTGGCTCGGGTCGGGCTTGTTTGATATGTCAAGATAATGTTCCCCCCGTAGCAATAGATGTGATATCAACCTACCGGGATGTTGGGTAGAAAAAGCATGGATTTCATAGCTACTGGTTATGGGTTCCTATTAAGAAAGGTCCCAATTTTGTACTTCGATCTTATATAAGATGCAATGGTTAATGTGATATGTCTGGTGAGGTGGTTAATGTGAGACTTCGTTATATATGTTGTGATGGTTCATGTGATACAGAGATTCGTTATAAGAGAATCAATCCTTTCAATCACTTCACTTCAGTAACTCACTCGGAAGGGGTTAAGCCTCGTCGTTAAGTGAGTGCCTATGGGGCTGTCTCTCAAGTCGATCAGTATAGTTTCTTTAGGTTTCGGGTATGTCGGTCAGTCGGCAATACAGACAATTCATTCCCTCAATCTTGAATCAAGTGAGAGAATAGATCCACCCTCATATCTATTTTAGATAGTAAATTAACATTAAGGATTCATTCAACCAACCATTTAGATGCACACACACATAAATGCAAAGATAAATAGCGTAGCATTTACCCAGTTACTCAAAGACAAGGAAGCTCAGAAATTTGAAAGCAATTCTCTTCTTCTATATTCCTTCAACAGATATTTACAAGGATTTCAACAACTCTCAACATCTTTCAGCTTCTTTTCCCAACTGTTACGAGGAAAATCTCTCTATGGTTAGGGGTAAACCACAACAGATGAAAATGACTGCAAAAATCAACTCTAATATCAGGTATGCTATATAAAAAAATATGCTAGAAAGACAAGATAAAAGGCCTACCTCTTCTAGATGTTCGATGAAGTCCATCATTGAGCACTTGACTCAAAGCAATACACCTGCAACTAGTCCACAACAAACAAGAAATGCAAGCATATGGTTATAATATATAAAGTTAGCACGTTCAATAGCATAATCCATCAATATTCATAACAAATACGCCCATGGAATAACAATTCAAATATTCACAAGATATTAATTGGACAAGAAAAGAGTATTTCTATTAAACATAAGTGAATGAATTACAAACTTTCATGCCAGCATGGTTCGAAATCGATAAACTAAGTTCCTTCCAAATGGGCCTCCACCACTTCAATCCTCCACCAAAGGCAAGGTCATATAAGAGAGACAATGAGGTTCTCAATCAATTAGGGAAGAGCTTGGGGATTGAAAAATTTGTTCAGACTTAAAGGAAAAAGGGATGCAGACTCAATATGAAGTGAATAATTTCTCCAGAGTAAATTTTCTCTCAAATTATAATTCTTCTCTACCATAGCTCAAATTTGGCCCATTTGTAGCCTTCAAGTGGAACTGAAGGGTCAATTCGGAACGTTTCTAGTATATGGAAGGCTAAGGATCATAGATCTCGTGACATGACATGGAAACACGACGCCATTGTTTTAATTTTGATCATAAAACTCAATGTACGTGGGCTGTAGTGGTGAAAACTGCATATATGCATGATGTAAAGTTGTTAGGGCATGTATATGTGGAAAAATAATGTTTTTATCTTTGGGATTTACAAAAAGGGACTTCAAGTCTGCAAAGGGAAATGGAAAAAGGCCTTCTATGTAAGGTTTCATAGGGTGAGGAAAATATTGCTATAACAAATGCCCCCTAATGTGTGAGGTTAGAGGAGTATTTGTGATGGATGAAATACATTATAAGACCCATAAGTGGACTAATGGGGACCCAGTTGGATAAACTAGTTGCTCATTACAATTTGTACTAACTTTGCACACATGGATGCCAATTTGAATTACATTGCAGATCCATGTGAAAATATACCAAACAACTTTCCATGTCCATGAATAGGCATTACAAAGGTGGCTACATGCCAAAGTATGTCATACTCACAAACAAGGCCAAATAAAACCAGTCTCAAAATCAATCTAAAGATATATGTATACAATGGAGTACAATTTGATCTCCCAACATCACTAAAGTCACATAGGTACTAGTAAAATGAAAGGTAGCAACAAATCAACAAATCTGTGACTATAATCTAATGTCTTCAAGTATTCTACACAATCCTCCAAAGGTGAATGTATACATCGTGTGAATAAAGGAGTTGAGATTGAACACAATGAGACTTCATTTGATTATCGATCATTGAGGTATACAGTTAACAAATGCAAGACAACCTATTTTTGATGAAAGTAGGTATCAAGGCACCAAGTACATTCTTACAAGTGTGAATAAAGGATTCAAGGTCTAATACTTGAAGAATCCATCGATAAGGATACATTGATGTATTCCCAACTATCGATGCCGAGAGAACCTGCCACTAATGACTGCAAGACTCTAGGTACTCATAGGACTCTAGGTCTCATCTATAGAATAGATGAGTTGACATCGATGGAAGGATACTCGCTGAAAGGAGAGCATTAAGGAATATCTCATCATTCAGTACAAGGTACAAATTAGGAGCTTGATAATTTGGAGGAAATCGGATGAAGAACATGTTCACGAACCAACAACCATGTGCATGTTGTTGCGTGTTCCAGATGAAAGTAGTACATGAAAAAGACCCTATGAATAGCATCCAATAAGGAAAAATGTTGACAAAGGTGAGGAAACCACCAATAGGGTGAATGGCATCCAATACACTACACGAATCCCAATGTGTTAATAGATGTCTTACTTTGAAACACAAGGGAAACCACCTAGTCAACGACTAATGATGAAATGTCGACTGCTAGGTTCAAGGTTACATACCAATGAGGAAAGTAGGACTAGGGTGCACAATGTGATTCTGAGACAAACTAAGGGTATGGCTGACATGCAAATTCAAGAGTTATGAGGAATGGACGACACAGGTTGATAGAAATCCTTTGAACAAGAGAATGAGACATATGGAAGAATATGGAAGCATAGAACCAATGATGAAACTTTGAAATGGAGGAGGCATCAATCAAACTCTCCATAGGGACTGTAAGAGTAACCATTCTGGGGAGTAAACTCTCTGTAACAAGCTCAGATTCCTAAGGTCATGCTAACCCCAAAATTTTGATGACAAGTGAACTCAAAAGTTTTGTTCTCTGTTCAAAGGTGACACGACTACTGCCAATATAAGATAATATTCCTTTCTCGCCCGTATTTGTTTTGTTAGTATTCAATTGAATGCATATGATACAAAGGAGGAAATGAGTGTCACAAGTAAGAAAAACTAGTTCTAGTAGTGGAACATACCTATTTTCAATGCAAGGAGGTGCATGCGGGAGATGGGCACTTGCGGGAATGTTTTCTTCTAGGTATAGGGTGTCAAGTTGTAAAGGATATCAACAAGGCTCTGCTTTGTTGAGGATGCAAATTGCTGAGGTAAGTGACTTATAACGCAAAAGCGAGAACCAACATTAGGCTCAATACTACAAGCAAGGGCATGAGATGCAATTACAAATTAATGCCAAAAATGACATTTTTCGTAATCTTAGTCTACTTGGCTTGAAAAAGGGATGAAATTGAACCAAATATATGTCCTTTAAAATCCAATTTATGAGTGTGAAAGAGACAAACTCACTCAACAATATTTTCCCGGTGTACGCAGGCTACTGTTCATCGGGTCATGTATACGCATGCTTATACGTGGTTGTTTAAAAGACAACCCGCATATACTCATCCCTATACGCGACTATGAACACTCCAACCTGTGTATATGTTCGTAAACAATTTTTTTTAGTGGCTTCTAACTCAAAAAATGGCTTGTCTCTTGTAGGATGGTGCTAGAGTGGAGAGAAAGGGAGTGTGAGGAGGTAGATGTTGTTATGTAGAGAGATCTAGGGGCCCAAATGGCCTTGAAAATATGTGGGCTATATAATTTTTTGGCTCTCAAAGGCATGAAGGCCCAAGTGATATTGCTACAGTTTCTGGTGGATTATTGGGATCCAGATAGTGACAACTTCAACCTTTATGGACAACCATGAAGGATTGAAGTCAAGGACATTTATTTCTTGACAAGGTTATCGCGTTGGGGTGAGGTGGTTAACCTCAAATCCTAGGGAGATGGGAGTGGTATGGAAATAGAGGAATACATAGATGTTCATTGCATTGCAAGGACCGAGAAGGTCGGGAGCCAACTCCCCATTCAAGCGATAAACAATATAAGCCTCAAGATTGTTTTCCTCATTTTGACATGGATCATAGGATTGGCCTCTTTGCACCAGGAATAGAGGTCACTTATGTTCTATTCAGTAGAGTGTTTGAGACCCACGATGTACCACTAGTGCACCTCAGTGCTGGCTTAGGATTGGCCTCTTTGCACCAGGAATAGAGGTCACTTATGTTCTATTCAGTAGAGTGTTTGAGACCCACGATGTACCACTAGTGCACCTCAGTGCTGGCTAACATGGTAGCATTTTCTTCGAGTGGGTTCTCGTCTTGGGACCTAGAGTTGAGATTCTTCCATGTGAACCTTGCGATCCATCCATGACACGGTGAACCGAGGTTGTAACGCCCCCATCCATTAACCCCCTTGTCAGGCAATGCTACTACGTAGAAACATTCTCATATTTATGTAGTATTCATTTAAATGAAGTTGAATGGCTAAGCAGAGTAAAGATATAATTACTGCTAACATACAGAATGATTGAAATCAATAGTAAATATCATACTGCTAACATACAGAATGATTGAAATCAATAGTAAATATCATTGCAACGGAATACATGATAATATCGCAAGCATCACAAATATGAATTTTAATTGATATTATACACGTGCATATACTTATCTTTGAAATTGTATTAACTCCACCAACTGCGTGCAGACCTTCCACGAACCTCCCAGCCTGTGACCTTACTACTCATCATGCTCAACAGTGGGTCACATCCGAGCTGGGACTAAGCTCCACCCAGGGCAAGGGAATCCTAGGCTAGGTTGAGGTTACAGGAAAACTGCACAGAGAAACCGGAAAGATTGTCTGCAGGAGCCTTCTAATGCCCACTACTAACAAACTATCATTCCCCACATGTTTGTTCCACCCAAGAGTATACACCTTCAAAAGCATAGTCCATCGGTGCTTCACCTCCCTCTGCCCACTACTAACAAACTATCATTCCCCACATGTTTGTTCCACCCAAGAGTATACACCTTCAAAAGCATAGTCCATCGGTGCTTCACCTCCCTCTTTGGGCCTCAGTAACATGCCGGATTAATAATTCTCAGAGCTCCAAAGTTGGTTCTAGACTCTCTCTGGGAGAAAACCACTTCCCAACAGACTCTCTCACCTAGAGGGAGTTGTTCACAGGCCTCACAACCTAGTTCTTATACCACAGGCCTTACAACCCGCTTCTTCAACACACTCTTTGACTCAATTCCAACTGGGTAAGGAAAACCACAACAACATCAACACTTAGTTGACACAAGGATGATGACCACAATAGAAAATGGGCATAGCCCTGTAAATGGCAACGACCAGATGCTAAAACACAACACGCTCAGGAAATTATCCAGGTGTCGAGTTCCACAGAAGACACAAATTGGCCCACGGACTATCGGTTTCAGGATGCGTAACAGGAAATTATGCAGAGGTCAAGGATGGAGGCCAAACATAGAGACAAAAAGGAATTCACAAGAATACACCAGTCAACCACAAAGTTCTCACGGTTTTAGTTTTCAGAGTTGTGTGTGATATGTAGAGCTTAGACGCAGAGGTCACACAGTTCATACAATGGACAACAAAAATGGAGAATGAACCCTCAACTCAGCTGACATGTCAGATTTTAACCGCATGCACCCAAGTTGACACTTGTCTTCCTGGAGCTTCATGCATTCCCTTTTGCACATGTTCCCCCTTCCAGGAACTTAGGATAAAAACATACATTTCACATATCTTTTAGAAGAATAATAAATTATTATTCTCGAGGACTTAATCTCCTAAGCTCAGGAAAAAGTCTCAACACTTGGCCTCTATTTCCAACCTTTCAACACCTTTCTCTTACCCACTATGTGGAAGCTTAGTCCCCCATCACTCTTTCTACGTGGTCGGTCTGCATGCAACGATGTTTATATTTTTATTAATGTTTTTCAAAATACATATACAAAAACATGCATCCTAGCCTTAACACTTAGGCTCTCCGGCCTAATAAACACATAAGTCTACCAACTTATCCATACTCGGCTCACCAGCCTACAAAACATGATTTACAATGATTACAATAGGGCTCATCCTTGGGGATATTACAATCCACTCGCCTTATTTTTTTACTGTCCTTTGTGCAACTTTCACACAACATCATCAAGATTTTTCAAAATCTTCAAAAAAATGTGGGTATTCTGCCTGCATAGCATCTTCATTCTCCCATGTCGCATCCTCAGGACCATACCAGGTCCACTAGACCTTTACAAGCCCTATGGATCGATTCCGGATCTGTTTTCTTTTCCGGTCCAATATGCGCACAAGATGCACTTGTAGGACACCTTCTTGCTCCACCTAAATCACATTCCAATCAATTACATGATTAACATCAGGTATATATTTCTTAAGAAATGAAACATAAAACACATTATGTACACTCACGGATACAGGTAATGTAATCATATATGCAAATGGCCCAATCCTTTCTAGGATTTCAAATGGCCCACAAAATTTGGCTACCAACTTGGCACAGTTTCCCAGCTTCAGGGAACTGCTATTGGATTTTACTTTCAAGAACACATGATCACCCACTTTAAACTCTCTATGGGTTTTTTTCTTATCATCATAAATTTTCTTCCTGTCTTGGGAAGCTTTCAAATTATGCTTAATTTTTAGCATCTGTTCTTCCATTTCCTTGAGAAACTCTAGCCCAACTATTGTTCTGTCACCTGGATTATCCTAGCTTACTAGAGTATTTCACTTTCTTCCATAAAGTGCTTCAAATGGGATCATATTCAACTATGATTGATAACCATTATTCTAGGCGAATTCTACGAAGTGCAGGTAGTCTTCCCATTTCGATGGTTTGTCCATCACATATATCCTTAGTGTGCATATATCCTTAGTGTGTCTTCTAATACTTTGTTCACCCTCTTTGTCTGTCCATCAGACTCAGGATGATAATTTATGCTAAAGTTCAGATTCATTCCAAACCCTTTGAACAACCCCTTCCAGAAGTTTGAAGTAAATTTTGGGTCTTTGTCAGACACAATTGTCTTGGGAATTCCATGCAATCGTGTCACTTCCTTCATAAAGACGTCGACAACATATGTTGCCTTGTGAGTAGTCTTTAACAGAATGAGATGGGAAGATTTCATAATCTTGTCCACCACCACCATGATTGAACCATGTTGCTTGCCTATTATGGGCAATATTGTGATGAAATCCATTGTCACCACTTCCCACTTCCACTCAGGAATGGATAAAGGTTGCAAAAACTCTACTGGGTGTCTATGCTTAGCTTTAACCTTCTGGCACTCCATACATCTGGCAATGTATTCAACAATATATTTCTTCATACTTGGACAAAAGTAATGGCTCTTGACTGCTGCCACAATGTTTCTAATATCCATGGTGCCCTGTATACGACACATTATGCATTTCATGCAAAATCATAAGTTTCACATCATAGACATTAGGTACATAAATTATGTTCTTGTACATAAGTGTTCCATTAGTTTCCAATTTATAATTCTCCGCCTTCTATGGCATCTTACCTTCCTGTAGATTTTCTACCAAATCCTTGTATTGCAAATTTGTATTTACACCCTTTGAAATTCTTATTTTAATATCAGTTTGGTACATGCTAATGGTTGTAGCATGTAATTCATGTACTCTTCTGTTGAGTGCATCAACTACTTTATTCTCCTTCCCTTTGATATTCTTGATATCAAAATCGTACTCACAGAGAAACTCCAATGACCTACTCTACCTAGAATTCAAGGTTAGTTGGTCAAACAAATACTTCATACCATTATGGTTTGTTCTAAGTTCAAACCTCCTTCCCATGAGGTAATTCCTCCATTTCTTTAGAGCGTGTATTATCACTGCCAACTCCAAATCATGAGTTGCATAGTTCCTTTCGTGCACTTTCATCTTTATGGATTCATAGCAGATTATGAATCCATTATGACTGAGGACTCCTCCTAGTCCTTCTTTTCACGCATCAGTGCACACCACAAAATCTTCATTTGGATCTACAATCCTTAAGATTGCAGCACTGGTTAATAGTTGCTTCAATTGCTGAAAATTTTTCGCACAATCATTTGCCCACTGAAACTTCTTCTCCTTCCTTTGCAAGGAAGTGATAGGGTGAGCTATCCTCGAGAACCCTACGATAAACCTTCTATAATATCCATATAGACCCATGAAGGGTCTGACTTCTGTCACATTCTTTGGCTTTGACCATTCTCTAATGGCCTCAATCTTCTCAGGATCTACAACTATCCCTTCCTTCAAAATAATATGCCCCAAGTAATGGATCTGCTCCTGATAAAACAAGCATTTTCTCAACTTTGCATACAATTGGTGCTCTCTTAGCACTTGCAACACCATCCTAATATGTTGTTCATCCTCTTCTTCTGACTTGGAATATACTAGAATGTCACCTAAGAAGACTATGACAAACGTTTCTAGATAGTCCCTGAATACACCATTCATCAGGCACATAAAAATAGCGGGTGCATTTGACAACCCAAATGGCACCACTGTGAACTCGTAATGACCATACCTTGTTCTAAAGGAAGTCTTGTTGATGTATTCACCTTTTATCCTTACCTGGTGATATCCTGACCTGAGGTCTATCTTAGAAAATATCTTTGCATCCTTCAACTGATCGAAGAGGTCATCAATCATTAGAAGAGGATATTTATTCTTTATAGTTACTTTGTTCAATTGTCTGAAATCGATACACAATATCAACATCCCATCCTTCTTCTTCACAAAAAGCACCAAGGCACCCCAAGGTGACACACTTGGATGTATATACCCCTTCTTTAGAAGATCTTCAAGATGAAGTTGCAACTCTTTCATCTCTGGCGTACTCATTCTATAAGGAGATTTTGACACTAGAGTTGCTCCAGGCATCAAATTAACTGAGAAGTCTATATCTCTTTTCAGAGGTAGTCTAGGTATCTCCTGAAATATATCCTCAAAATCCTTTAGTATTGCATGGTCTTCGATATTTGACACCTTATCCTTAGTTTTTTCCTCCACATGGGCTGCAAATAATTGACATCCTTTTCTATAGCACTTCTTTAGCTGCATTACTGAGATTTCTCTGATAACAACAACTCTGGGAATTCCTTGGAGTGTTTTTTGATTCCCTTTCATATCCAGGAAAGTGAATGCCTTGATATGATATTCCAATATGGCATGGTGTTGATCCAACCAATCCATCCCAATTAGACAATCATAAGAACCTAAAGGGAAAACATTCAATTCAACCTTTGTGCTCAGTCCATTCATGTCCACGGGACAAGACTTAACCAATTAAGTGACTTTCCACTTGGTTCATGTAGCCATCTACACTAACCAATACTTTTCATGTTTTCTTCTTGACAAATGAAAACTTTCCACCACTATAGGATATATATAACTATGGCTAGCCCCTAAATCAATTAAAATAGTAAAGGGTTGGTTGTTAATCATACCTTCCACTTCAATCATGTGTGATTGATATTCAGCTTGCTTGTTGTCTAGGGCTGCGTAGATCCTTGGCATTTTACTGCCCATGACCTCCATTGTTTCAGCTTGTAGAACATGATGGGTAGCTCTCACTTTTCCATTTTTATGGGGACAATCTTTGTACTTGTGGTTCTCTTTACAAACCCATCACTGAATGGGCATCTATCTTGGCTTTTGTTCCCCTACATCAGCCATTCTCAGCTCTCTAAATGATGGCTATCCTTGAGGACTATTTCTGAGAAAGGGAGTTTTAGTTTCCTTCTTCCTCTGATCCATTTGGAATTTATTTTTGTCTTCCCAAGCCTTTTGGAAAGTAGCATTCTCTCTTTGCTTCTCATATAAGTATTTCACTTTTCTTATCATTTCTTCCATATTTTTTGGGTCATCATACTGGATATTGTCCCCAATGGAAGGTGGCAGTCCACTCCGGTACCTTTGAATCTTGATAGTTTCATCCTTGATGAACAAAACATACTTCAATAATTCCAAAAATCTTCACTCATATTCATCAATGGTCATGCTTCCCAGCTTGAGTTCAAAGAAATCTTTCATCTTTTTGTCATAGTATCTTTTAGTCAAGTATTTCTTCTCAAAATACCTCTCGAATTCCTTCCAAGTGATATCTTTCTCTCTAATGTGTTGCACCCACACAAGCTGATCCCACCACATGGATGCCTTTCCCTTCATTTGATAAATTGCAATTCTTCCTTTTGCATGAGAGGAATAATTTTGCAGTTGGAAATATTTCCTCATGCCAAGCAACCATGTTTCATAATCTTCCTCCTTCTTATGCTCTCCATCAAATGTAGGTGGCTTAATATTATTCATCTCTCCCTTCAATTCATCCACTCCCAATGTTTTGTGCTTTCCAGTATGAGATGGGATGGAACTACTGTGCCCTCCTCTTGGGGTGACCTTGGGAGTGATGATGGTGTCTACCTTCACTCCTTGACCTTCTTCCCTCAGAAGTCTGGTGACTCCCTATTCTGATCAAGTCGCTATCCTTCCCCAACTTCTTCTCTATTCTCTCTAAAATCCTTAACATATTTATGTTAAATTCACCTTGTTTTTCCTGATCTTTTCTGAG
>CBVK0100047985.1:0-13891 GCA_900067695.1 Picea abies
ACCAGGGAGTTGGTGCTTCCTTCTAGTGGTTGCTAGAGAAAACAGAGAGTTGGTGCTCTCGGCAAGTTGCAGCTTGCAAAACTGAGGTTGTAGCCTCGTTATGAGTTGGTGCTCGTATGTATGATACTGTAAAGAATGTAACTATTACTTATCATATAAAGAAAAAGAGGTTTTTACCCTGAATGGGTTTCCTTGGGAAATATCTATCTCTGTGTTTCTCATATATGTGAATGATGCTGAAAGTGCCATTGTTTATTTCCCTGCATTATTGTGATCATCATTCATTATCTCTACAAATAGTTTAAAAGAACCATAATTGTTTAAGCACGGTAACAACTGATTCACCCCCCCTCTCAGTTTTCCAACATGCAATTCCTTCTTTTCTGTAGGCAACATGCTAATGTTGTACCTAATCACCAAATACAAAATAAATAATCAAGTTAGATACTGTAAAAAGATCAATTAAAAATAATCTAAGATTGAAGTATGATTTCATAAATATTAAATAATAATTCTTACCTGAACCCGAGAACAAATCCAAAACCCAATCTCCTTCATTTGAAAATTTATCTATAAGATAATTAACTAATGCTTGTGGTTTTTTATAAATGTTAACCATCTCTCCTTTCAAATCTTTTTTTTCATATGTTAGCTTTCTGACATAGCATTGTATACCAATATACTACTAGGAGTCTCTCCATCATTTGCATTGACAAGAATAGAATTATAAGAATCATCTTTTGTCCAGGTTGCAAGATGTATACTCTCAAAATCATGTTTAAATGATTCTTTCTTGGAGCTCTGAATATTTGTCTTGTGCTTGTAACATAAATAAGTGAAATTTCAATTAACTTCTCTCTGTTCATCATACTGTCCGTCTACTTTGTCTCTGGCTCCTTTGTCTCTGGGTTCTCTTTAGGTTTGTTTCTGGACCCACACGGATGACCCCTTCTGATAGATTTTTGCCTGTTATCATTATCATTATAGATGTTCCCTTCACAGTGGTTACCCCCACTAACTCCTTCGAGCGTTTCCGGTTCAGAGTTGTAGTCGAAAGGAGACAAAGACCCAATAGTTGGATTCATGGATAAGAGACATCAATGTGGACAACCCCTCATCAATCTATATGTTTATGTTTGGTGGCTATGGTGGGTTGGGGTTGTTTGGGTATTGGTATTCTTGTGTATTCTTTTCATTGTCTTTGGGTTCCATCTTAATAATATCTACTATAATTTAATAAGGCCTGACATCAAACCAATTAGATCATGAAGTCAACTCAATCAAATAGTAAAAATATATAATGGGTGCACGAAAGACCTAGCCATCAAACTTATCAGATCATGAAGCCAGGGGTTTTTTAAGAACTAATCAATACCATATTTAACAATTTGATATACAATTCACTTAGATGGAAGTGCTTGAATGGAATAAATATTGCCACAATATTACAAAAATTAGATCGATAATTCATTAAACAATTGCTAGAACAATTAAGGATCACCATATCATTTAATAGATTCTACTACAAAAGCACTAAAACCATTTTCTATACAATTTAATTGAGTCTAAACTAAAGGAAGAGTAACCTCATAATAAACTTGGATATAACTGTAAATGGGATAATCTTGACCTTGACCCACAGTTAAAGAGTAGCATTATCCTTATCCCTATTTCCACTTAATCCCTAGTATCATCTACGAGTAGGCCCTTGCCTTTTCTCCACTACTATCCCCATTTGTGCCTAGGCACACCCCTATTGTCCCTAAGGCCCCACTTCTATCAAACCTTTAGCCTGGACTTGGACCCTTATGTCCCAATGCACATATCCCTTCACCAAGGCCCCACATCTATTGCACCTTCATTCTATTGCCTTAGTCACGTGCACACGCATTGCTATGGTGGATGGTAAGAGGATGATGGATTTTCTTGGAGATGATTATACTCAAAGGGAAATTGGAGAGGGAAGTGGTGCGTTGCTAGTCTGCAATAACAAAAAATATACGCTTTCCTCAACTTTCTCCTTTAATTAACTATCAACAGATTAGTAGAAACTTATGAGTTGTTTTCCTCATTATGCACCTATCTACTTGTTAGGGCTTGCGATATCTTAAGTCTCACCCTCAGTATTGGATAAGGGGTAATTAATTATTATGAAAAAAATCCATAACTAAAAATTAAACTAAGTAAAATCATAACTAAAAATTAAACTAAGTAAAGAACTCTAGAAATGATTAACCGTTTATTTAATATATCACATTGGGAAAATATTACATGTTTTAAAATAGAAAAATGCTAATGAAATCATTGTACTCAATGAAATGAAAAGATTAATATAAAACATATAGAAATGAAAAAAAGAAGAAGGTACATCAGGGTCAATCATCACATATACTATTGGCCGTAGCTAAAAATTAATGGCAATTTTTTTACACATTGATACCATATTTCAAAATAATATAACTAGTAAATGAGAAAAGTCAAGATGGATTCAAACACATAACTCAGCTAAAAAAATCATGAAAATAAATCTTAAAAGCTTTAAAAATTCACCAAAAATTTTCAAACAAATTTCAGAAACGTTTTTAAGATGATGGCAGGGAAGCCCCAATAGTTGGATTCATCAAAAAACTATTCAAATTCAAGAAAAACTTAGAGGTGCCTTCAATTCACTCCTTACAATCATCAAAATAGAGATATATATTTTCACTGTGCTAAATATTCAAAATATTAATTGTTAGAATTAAATATAGGCGAAAACTCTCTCTCTATATATAATCAAATTCAAACGTTAGCACGAAACACCGGCTATCACAAGCTGTGAGAAGCATGAATATTAATAACAGCCATGGGCGCGGGGCATCAGGATGTAGATGGTAACTGGTGGCATTGAGATATGCATTGTAATGAGAAGAATCCAAGGATGGTGAGCACCCAATTGGCACAGAAACCGGAGGACCAGGGTGCCCTGTATTGTCACGCTCTTTGGGAGGCATCAAACGAGGTCTATGCAAAGAAGGATTGATGCAGGATCCAACAATAATATCAACCAGACCTGCTGCTAGAAGAATCCCTTCAACCATTCCTGAAACGACCTTCTCTTTACAGGCAACCAGAGTTATAGATAGAGAATTGCAATGTGGGAGATAAGACCCAGAGAGAGAGAGAGTATCTGAAATGTGTCGTGGAGCTGTGTCACTGAACCAGCAATGGATATGCTCACATCACCCACCATTCCTCTAGCGCTCATCACGTAGAGCACCCCAACCTAAAGGCTTCGGTAGAATTGATATAGGCATTGAACTATATCAGCGTTGGCTTCAACCTGTACAACATGAGGCATCATTGCATCATCTCTCTCTCTATAGACTACAAGGTTCTCTTTAGGTTTGTTTCTGGACCCATGCAGACGACCTCTTCTGATAGATTGCTATCTGTTATCATTATTATTATAGATGTTCCCTTCACGGTGGTTACCCCCACTAACTGCTTTGAGCATTTTTGGTTCAGAATTGTAGTCGAAAGGAGCAAGTCCAGCTCGATCGTTTTGCAGGGCACACCATTTGGTATCTCGCTTACAGTATTCCTTCTCTGTTGCACCCGGGGCATTGCCAGCCTCCATGGCCAAGCCCCGGGCGCAACAGAGAAGGAAGACTGTAAGCGGGATACCAATTGGCGCACCCTGCAAAACGACCAGGCTGGACTTGCAGCTTAAGAGTTTTCTCACATGGGACTGTGACTTAGATGAGTGTTGAACGTTGCATATCGAACTCATTCTACAAAATCGACAACACAATAATTTTTTTAATACCATTGAAGAATTCACTCATATGTATCAACCTAAAAAAGAAATGGGAGAACTTTTATTTCAACCATATAAGATTTCTTAAGTTTTTTTTTCTTTTTTTTTTTTCCAGGTAATTTCTCCAAGATATTAAAGGTATTCTTCAATTGTAATATAGATTTGAGTGGTTGAGTTTTATGGATCAATTCATTTATGTATCCAAATAAAAAATTGTGATTTCACTTAAATTTATGTGACTGAATTCCAATGAAAAATATTAAAAGATAAAACGTTTTGACAAAGTCTCCTTCAATTTCTATAATGACCTTTAAATACAGAAAAGTGGAGAACATGTATACCCACACCATAAATAAGCACTCTTCCACAATGACACATAGTTTTCATGACAACACATAGAAATAGAAATATCAAGGAAATACCTACTCCCTAGTGATGACATGAAGAAATATTAAACATCCTTAAATCTATAAATTAATATATGTAATTTAACTAAGCAAAATGTCTTTATTTTATTAAGGGCTTATGCCTTTATCATATATTTTGGAATGTATTGGACACATTTCTTTACATTTGGTTTGTATGATCGAAAATATTTAGGAAAAGTGTTTAAGAGTTTTCTCCCATGGGACCGTGCCTTAGTCGTGGGGGGGATGGGGTGATGCCAGGAATCGCTAGCCTCCATGGCCAAGCCCCAGGCGCAACAAAGAAGGAAGAATGTAAGCGAGATACCAACTGGTGCACCCTACAAAATGATTGGGATAGACTTGTAGCAGAAGGAAGACTGTAAGTGGGATATGAGGTCAAAATTTTTGGATAGTAGTAAAGTAGGTTGAACTCCTTCTGGGATTTCACCCAATGCTCACAGGATACCAAGGAGGACAAACCCTGGAGGTAAGGGAAGGAGAAAGGAGGCACACTGGTCTATTCGACTTATGTCCAGACCGTGTGATCAAGGAAAGGGCGCTCTATCTCTCGGATTCGGTCAAGGAAGTGGCGAAAGGAGGGCACAAGAGCAGCCCGACAAAGTTGACATCGATGTGCAAGAGTGGGAGAACCAAAAGCCCCAACTCTATCGCGACCTGAGCAAGAGAGAGGCACAAACCTTTTTCTTGGCTCTTGTTTTTCCCTTCCATCAGAAGCTGCACACAAAAGACCCTTCGGGATGTATCTCTACTTGGCTATGCTTACACTTGTCGTCTTCAATCCTAAATCTCATCTATCTCTGTGTGTCTTAGAAGGGATGAAGATTGAGGTGAAGCATCTAAAGTTAGACTGCGAGAAGAATTAATTAGGAGGGCTATTGGCGCAGATGGTAAGACTGCCAAAGCTTCTCATACCAGATTCAAGACTGTGCAAATGTTACAGTGGTGGATTCAAGGATTCAAATTAAAAAGTATCTGCCGTGGATAAAATGAACTACTAGCCTTCATCTATGAATAAATTTACAAGATAAGTTATTCGCCATTTTATCCGATCGTTCCAAGGTCAAAATACAATCGATCTACAGAATTATAAGGTAACTTGTTCAATGATATGGTATAGAATTAATGGAAAAATTGTAGTCCAAGGAGTCCACATAAATAGTCGTCAACAAGTATCAATTAGTTCCAAGATCCACGGGGGGGATGGGATCGTGCCTTAGCCGCGGGGGGGCTGGGGCGATGCCGAGCATCGCCAGCCTCCATGGCCAAGCCTTGCGCACAAAAAGGAACAACGAGTGATGTTTGTGCACAAGTTTGGGCAGAGAACAACTCTGGCAGTAGTGCACAGGGAACAAACACAATGAACAAAATTGTATTCAATTGGATGTATTGTTATCGCTGGATCGATTGGATTCCATCACCACTCATGATGATCAGGTTTCCCTATGTTAAAGGGAAAATTTCAATTGCAGATGTATTTTTATTTGTTGTGCCCGAGGATTGGCCATGGAGGTTGGTGATGCCTGGCATCGCCAGCCTCCATGGCCAATCCCCGGGCGCAACAGATAATAGTAACGAGAAATTCAGCTAGATTGTTATCATTAATAGAAACTTTTTAATTAGTAACGAAGGAGCAGAGCCAATAGATCAACTACCAACAACGAAGGAGTAAAGCCAAAATATCTAGAGTCATCACCTCCTATAGACCTCCCATTTATAAAATAGAAAGGTGTTCATATGAACCTACCAATATTTTCTAACTTAATCATACTCGACTAAATATTGCCTTCGCTATCAATTTGTGTTGTGTTCCCGATATCTGCAAGCACCTCATGAGAGTCATTGGCATGTCTCCATGGAGCTTTCTCTGCAGTCCTGTTTGTTGCAAGGCCTAGGTGATAACTATAGAGTTTACCACCATCTGAAATGCACAAAACTTCGATTGGTGGGAGCCAGTTCATGAGGACCTTTCTCAAACGAAGCCTTCCATCTCACCCCTACCCCACAGGGAGTCATCAAAAAGGATATCGGCACCTACCCACCCACAAAACATCCTTTCCTTTCACGGGTAACCCTACAAGTCAGTCAGGATTGGTATTGACCGTCTATTCTATTCCATTTTGTACCCTCCCGCCTCTAGAGCCCCATTTATTTTTTGAAAGTATATAACAAAATACAATTTGTGCATAATTTATGACAACACAAATATGAAAGGAGATATAAAAAAAACAACTTAGTTTGAAATATAATTTTTGGCTCTTATTTTTTACAAATAAAACATATTTATGTTTTTTTAATTATTGTTTTTCGGGGAAATTTTAATTTTTTTTCATTTCTTTCTAATTTTTCTTACTTTTTCACAAATTTGTTAGCTCATAAAATTTATTAGCTCATATGTTTTGAATATGGTCAATATAACAATACTAATTAAGAAATTATTTATGTTTCATTCAATGTAACTTGTATTTACTGTTTTATTATTAAAAGTAAACAATTATTAAAAGGTGATGTTGAATTTTTAAAGTATATTGTGATATTTTCATGGCATTATGTATTACCTTGTGCTTTGTGTGATAGTAAAATTTAAAAAGTAAACCTTTAAGGGTTTCTTTTATGATTTTGTTTATAGTAATTATGAGTTCTTTTACCACAAATTAAAAATGTGTCATTTTCATACCCAATTTTAAAATGGGTGCTACCAGTAGCAGTACTTTTCAATTTGATGGTTGATTTTGAGGTTTTGGTTTTAATGGTACCAAGTGATAAAAATACGATTTAAAATGATCTAAAAATTTAACTTTTTGAAAAGAAAAAAAAAATTCAAAAACATCTTATTTGTTTTTAGGTGTTAATTTTAAGGTTTTTCTGAGCTATTGTCTAAGTTTTGAAGCCCATATTTGAAAAATGTTGTAATTTTCACCCCGTTTTAAAAAATGGTGCTACCGGTAGCACCACTTTTTGATTTGGGGGTTGATTTTGATGTTTTTTATGAAAAAATATGGGTTTTTTGGGCCAGAGTTCTCGTTTTGAGGTCACAGTTCTCATTAAGTTGGTAACTATGTTTGAAAATATAAGTGTAGAGCTACAAGGCAGACAATGAGAGGATGATGAGAGAGAAAATTCAGATAAATGATCGAGTGCTATAGATCTTAAATCAGTTGTAGAGACAAGCAAAGAATGGATCAAAGAAAGAGGAAGAAGGAAGGTATCATTAAAGAAGATATGATCGTGGAAGGGTCGGATATTCTAGGAGTTCTAGCAGAGCTCATAGGAATCATTCACCTCATTATGCAACAAGAAGGTCTTATTCATATGAATATTCCATAAGCAATCCAGAGGTGTCTCCTGTTAGGCACCAAAGAAGAAGGCATGAAATGGATAGTTTGCAAGGATATTTGAGGAATCTCAAGCCATCATACTTTGATGGTGAAAGGGAAAGGGAATATGATGCTGAATCATGGTTGCTTGGACTCAGGAGATATTTCCAATTGCATAAATATTCATCAACCTAGAAGCTAGAATTTCCATTTACCATTTACATGGGAAAGATTCCATGTTGTGGGACCAGCTGAAGTAAGTTGAGAATATTAATGAGAATATGAACACTTGGAAGAAATTCAAGAAGTATTTTCAAAAGGAGTACCTCTCAAAGAATTTCTATGACAAGAAAATGTAGGATTTCTTTGAACTACAGTTGGGAAGCATGTCCATGGAAGAATATGAGAAGAATTTCTTGGGGTTATTAAAGTATGTTGGATTTATAAATGATAATAAGGTGAAAATAAAAAGGTTTTTGATTGGAATGCCAACCTTTTATAAAGAAAATATTCGGTATGATGAACCCAAAACCTTGACTGAGGCTACCAGGAAAGATAAGTACCTATATGAGAAAGGTTAGGGAAAAGAATCCATGCAGAAATATTGGAAGGATAAGAAGAAGGAGAAGTTTGATCAGAGGAAGAAGGGATTGAAGCCTCCTTTCCATAGAAATGAGCTTAATACAAATCATCAAGAATGGTATGCTAAGGATGAATCAAAGAAAGAAGACTCTCTAGGAAAAAGGGGAAGACCACCAATCCAATGTTGGGGATGCAAGGAAGATCACCTATACAAGGATTTCCCTCATAGAAAGGACATAGTGAAGACTGTGCACAACCTCCAAGAGGCTACTACAGTCGAAGACATGGGAAGAATTTATGCATCCTTAGATGATTGACAAGAAGAAAACCAATCCAAAATGATCAAGGTGGAAGGTAAGATAATTAATCAATATGTTTCTATTTTAATTGATTCATGAACAATTCATTGTTACATTGATCCTAAAATAGTGGATAGATTACATTTGGAGAAAAGTAAACTTGGGAAACCAAGTTTGGTTCATCTAGCCATGAGAACCAAAAGGAGAATCCATGATATGTTTATAGTTTGCTCCATAAGTCTTAATGGTTTCAATACTAGTGATGATATGATTATCATACCATTGGGATCTTACAATATTCTAATTGGAATGGATTGGTTGGAAAAGCATCATGTTGTCCTAGATTGTCATAGAAATACATTTATATGTCTTGATGGAGATGGAAAACAGAGCATTGTGAAAGGTGTACCAAGACCCATCTCTATAAGGGAGATTTCAACCTTACAACTGAAGATATGTTTCATAAAAAGGGTGTCAGTTGTATGCAGGCCATGTGGAGGATCCAGAAAAGAAAAGGGGGCCAAGTATTGAATATTTTATGGTACTGCAATAATTCAAGGATGTATTCCAGGAAATACCAGGGTTTCCACCAAAAAGGGAAATAGATTTATCTATTGATTTAGTGCCATGATTTCCCACGATGTCAAAAAAACGTAATAGAATGAGCACACTAGAGTTAAAAGAATTACAAATGCAGTTGGAGGAATTATTGAAGAAAGGGTACATATGCCCAAATGTTTCACCTTGGGGAGCACCCATACTCTTTGTCAAAAATAAAGATGGAACCTTGAGGCTATGTATTTAATTTTGATAGTTGAATAAGTATACTATAAAGAACAAGTATCCTTTACCCATAATTGATGACCTATTTTATCAGTTAAGAGGAGAAAAGATATTTTCAAAGATATACTTGAGATTGGGATACCATTAGGGAAGAATCAAGGAAGAAGACATCCATAAAACAACCTTCAGAACCGGGTATAGGCATTATGAATTTATAGTGGTGCCATTTGGACTCACCAATGCACCAACTGTCTTTATGTGCTTATTTGGATAAGTTTTTCACAGTATTCATGGACGAAATACTTGTCTATTCTAAGTCAGAGGAAGAGCATGAACATCACCTAAGATTGGTATTTCAAGTGTTGAAGGAACATCAGTTGTATGCCAAGCTGAGTAAGTATTGTTTTTATCAAGAACAAATCCATTACTTGGGGAATATTATTTCGGAACAGGGTATAACAGTGGATATAGAAAATGTTGAAGCCATTAGAGGATGGCCAACGCCCAGGAATGTTTCAGAAGTCAGATATTTTATGGGATTAGATGGTTACTACAAAAGGTTTATAGACGGGTTCTCTACGATTTCTCATCCCATCACTTCTTTGCAAAAGAAGGGAATGAAATTTGAATGTACATTTGGATGTGAAGAGAAATTTAACTTGTTGAAGGAGTTACTCACTAGTGCACCTGTGTTAAATATTGTTGACCCAAATGAAAGTTTTGTGGTATGCACATATGCATGCAAGGAAGGACTTGGTGGATTCCTCACTCTAAATGGACATGTCATGGGTTATGAGTCCAGAAATATTAAGGAACATGGGAGGAACTATGCCACACATGACTTGGAGCTAGCTGTAATTATTCACACATTGAATATGTAGAGGTATTATTTCACGAGGAAGAGATTTGAATTAAGAATAGACCATAGTGGTCTGAAGTATCCTTTTTAAAAGTCAATTTTGAATGTTAGGAGAACAATATGTCTGGAATTTTTAAGTGAATACGACTTTGATATGAATCATATCAAAGGAAAAGAAAATAAAGTTGTCGATGCACTTAGCAGATGGGTGCATCTCATGCATGCTACAACTGTCAGTATGCACCTGTCAGACTTGAAGAGAGGAATTTTAGATATTGTTTTTACAGATCAACATTACCTACAGGTAAAGAAAAGCTTGCAGAAAGAGGATGTACAACAAAAAATTAAAGGGTATGAGATAAATGAAGATGGATTAGTTATGCATAAAGATATAATTTATGTTCCTAGTTCCAGAGAACTTAGGAAGTTGGTATTAAAAGAAATTCATAATGTTCCATATGTTTTTTATAGAACGATTTTCCTCACCATTGCTATATTGCAAAGAGGGTCTTTTTTATTTCCCTTTGTAGACTTATCATCCCCTTTTGATGAATCTAGAGCTAAAAATATATTTTTTTCCACATATACTCTACCTATATGCTATGCAATATGCGTATACGCTTGCTGATCCACTACAACCTACATACATCAGGATTTGTGCCAAAAAATACAAAATGAGGTCGGGTTTCCATGTCACAATAGGAGATCTTTGATCCTTGGCCTTCCATATATTGGAAACATTCCAACTCGACCCTTCAGTTGCATCCTGAAGGCTATAAGAGCACAATTTCGACCTATGGAAAAAAAGGAGAAAGCATTCAAATTTGAGAGAAAAGTTTCTCTGGAGAAAATACTTCATATTGAGTCTACATCCCTCTATCCCTAAAGTCTGAACATAGTGTTCATCCCCAAAGATCTTTCCCTATTGTTGAGAGGACCTCATAACCTCTTTCCTATGAGCTTGCCTTTGGTGGAGGATTGAAGTGGTGGAGACCCAGTTGGAAGGAACTTGGTTTCTTGGTTTCGAACTGTGCTGACAAGGAAGTCTGTATTATTGTCACTTCTATTGATCAATTATTAATAGAAATACTCCTTTCCCATCCTATTGATATCTTGCAAATATATGATTACTATCCATGGGCATGTTTGTATTGTTTATTAATGGATTATGCTATCTAATGTGCTAACCCCTTTTATATTATCACTGTATACTTTCTCTTCTTGTTTGTTGAGAACATCTTGCAGGTATAAATCTTTGGGTCAAAGTGATCAACGGTGGAACATTATCAAATGTTGGATCGAGGTAGTCCTCTTTCTTATATTGCACATTAGTTTATATAGCATATGTTGGAATTGAGTTGATTTATGCAGTCATACCTGTCTGTTGTGGTTTACCCTTGGCCATAGAGAGTTTTTCCCTTGTAACAGAAATGGTGACTCCACTGGGGAGAGATATTCCTTCTAAGGGTTGAAGTACTTTTTCTTCTTACATTGCTCTTTTTCCTTTGTGTTTCTTGTTGTATCACTACTTGACATGTCCTGTTCACTCTGGGTCTAAGTTTTCATCCTTTTTACCTTGCTTGGCCTTGTTTTAAAACATATACACCCTTTTTTCCTTTACAATCACGTATACATGCTTGTTGTCTCACTGCAAGAAGCGTATATACGCTTTGTTCTCTTGAACAATCACGTATACCACTTCCCCTAGCTTGTTTGCTTGGTTTAGTGACTGCTAGGTAGGATTTGAATATGTTGATCCAGGTGGATATCGGGGGCCACCCACCTTTTCCAAATGGTTCAAAATAGTTTTTTGGCCATTTTGGAAATTTACTATTTTTAGCAGGTTTTCACTTCCGGGGCCATTTTGAGGGCCTAACTGAAGTTTTTTTGAGATCGAGGCTCTCAATGATAGCCAAAGGAATAATTTATCCCCCAAAATGAATCTCCTCGATGATACCTTTCCAACGANNNNTTAGGTTTTTGGATGTCTAGGACTTTTGGCATTCCTGATTATTGTAAAAATGCCTCCATAGCCTCATTGTAACCATCTTCTTGCGAATGCGAGTAGCCGTCACATCTCTTCTTAGAGATAAGCTGCCACCATTCTAGCAAGTCTTTCACTCTGTACTTTTACAGTCTTTGTACATTTATTTCATTAATAGAAATCATGTATTAATGTATCTCTGTGTTTATGGTTGCATCTCTGATATATTTTTGTTATATTACTGGATATACATGATATCTCTGTGCATTTCTTTATTATATCTCCGCTCTCATTTCGTGCCGAAAATAATCCAGATCAATGGTATCAGAGCAGGCTGCTTTTGTTCATTTTTTTCAGTGCATGTCCCCGACGAGGTCTGAGTATAGCAAGTTTGGTCTCGAGCTTGTCTCTCTCAAGGACAATCGCTCTCACACACCCAAGAAACCCTTAATGGCGGAAGAAAAGAAAAATGATGGAGCAGACGATCCTATCAGTATGTTGCTTGAGCAAGCTCTCACGCAACAAAGGGATGAAATGATGGAGAATTTTTCCCACATCCTTCAACACCTGCCAATAGCATCAGGTGCATATTCATCAAGAAACCACTTTGGAGGCACCTCACCTTTCAAGGTACAGGTTAATTTTGATATTCCCGTATTTGAAGGTCAATATTTGAAGGTCAAATAGATGCAGATGCCCTAGATAAATGGTTAAATCTGCTAGAAGGTTATTTCTCTATTCATAATTTTTTAGACAAGGAAAAGATCACCTTTGCACTCCTTAAGGCTCTCCCCCATGTCAAACATTGGTGGGAAACTTACTAAGAGCAGAGTTCCACAGAGGAATCTGGAATATATGGGGTCGAGCCCACTTGGGATTTTTTTGTGGATGCGGTAAAGGAACAATACTACCCTGTTGGAAACTATGAGGAACAATACATGAGATGGACCACACTGTGGAAAGAGAGGGGCCTAGCAGTTCCAGAGGTCACCAATACCTTCCATACCTTGCGCACCAAGATATGTATCAAAGACTCCGAACGACATTTGGTTCTGAAATACCGTGGGGCTCTACACAGATACATCCAAACTGAAATGGATTTTCTGGACATCTCATCACTCGGTGCTGCCTATCGATATGCTATTAAAATCAAGCAGAAATTTAAGTACTAGAACAAACGGGAGTTCGGGTCTACAAATCCACAACAATCAAAGTATGAAAAAGGAAACCCTAATAAATAGTCTCCCGAAAACCAGTCCAAGCCACAGGAAAAGAAGGGTCATGGGAAGACAAAGAAGGACACCAGAAAATGGTGCGATTTCCACAAAAGCCCCTGGCAGAACACCGATGAATGTCGCTCAAAATAGTCATTAGTGGCCGAGATCAAAGACAAGGAGCCGAACCCTGATTCAGAATCTGATTATGAAAATATTGGTAAAAGACAGATCATCGATGCAGACCCCACTGCTATTGTCGCGACCGCAGCAATTCAACCAAAAGAACCAACAGATCCAAAAGAGGGGGAGCACCTTTTTCATTCACAGATGTGGGTGAAGGGGACCCCACTGCATTTTATTGTTGAGAGCGGAAGCCAGAAGAACCTCATCTCAGCAGAGAACCTCATCTCAGCAGAGGTCGTCAAACAGTTGGGATTGTCGACAACACCACACCCGCAACCATACAGCATTGGGTGGCTTCACCAGGGACGAGATCTTCGTGTCAGCCAGCAGTGTCGATTGTCATATGGTATCCAACCCTTCAAGGATGAGGTATTATGTGATGTTGCCCCACTAGATGTCTGTGATGTTCTCTTGGGCCAGCCATATATGTGGAAACACCATGC
>CBVK0100048009.1:0-12801 GCA_900067695.1 Picea abies
TAAGGATAATTTGATGGATAGGTGATTTATGGTGTTTGAAAAACCTCCCTACAATAATAGGGAGGTGGATCTATATTTACATAGGAAATAAAGGTTGTATTTTATATTAGGTCACCATGTGAACTACTTTCACATTGGTAAATTAAAAGGGGTAGGTCATGGGTGACCTAGTCCTAGGTCCTCATCCTACACCTTTTGAAGAGGAAAATAGAACAAGCGAATTCATCAAAAGGAATTTCCCCTTCCTCTCCCCCCATGGCTTCTTCTTCTTCCCTAGGGCCTTTTAGAAATACTAATGAGAACACTTTTCAACCAAAGGCCATAATGAATCGCACTTGGTGTAACTTTTGTGAAGTAAATCATGATGAAAACACCTATGAAGTTAAAATAAATCATAGAGATAAGATATTTGGCAAAAGGCCTCATACCAGGATCATTGTTTTAGATTGGGAAGAACCAGAGGATGTTATGGTAGTCAATACCTGGAAGAAATCTTACCCTTCGAAGAGAAAATTTGATCTTCCCCACACTTCTCCTGCCCCAAGATCATCTTCTCCAAATAATGATACACAAACTGTCAGAACTTCAAGTGATCAAGAAGTTTCTTCTCCTCTTCCCTCTTCTAAATACAATATCCTTAATCAATTGGCTAATATCAATGTTTATGCTACCCTTTTGGACATGGTTTCCATCCATGAACAACAAAATCATCTTAAGGATTTTATGGAAGGTAAAGTTTCCACCACAACCAATCTATTTTAAGAGTCAAAAGAACAAGATTCAACTATAAATAATATAGGTGTATATAACTTTGGGAACCTTGTAAAAATCCCCCCTTTCTATATTTCAGTAAAAATCATGGATGGAATAGTTCATTGTTTCCTAATTGATGGTGGATCTGGTCCAAGTGGGATGTCTAAAATTATCATGGAAGAGATTGGCTTATCTTGTACCTTCACAAATTCTAGAAGCATGCTCTCTTATAATAATTTGCAACAATAAACTATAGGTGAAATCAAGGATGTAACCCTAGTTTTTTGTGCAGATCTTGAGATAAGGAGAATTCTCAATATCTAAGTAATCAACATGTCAGTGAGTAATTACTCAACTATTTTGGGAAGGGGTTGGAAAGCCTTAACTGGTGGATACCTTTCACTTGATGGCACACATTTGTCTATTCCTCGAAACAAAAAGAACATTATAGTTCTTAGGGAAGGAAGAATTTCACCTTATATAGAGAGTGCCCCTCAACCCAATGTAAATGACCTCGAAGTAGATTTATAGGTGTACTCTATATTTTCCAACGAAGGTGATACTATACTTGAACCAATTCATTTTGATGATAGAATGTTGAACATGCATTTCGATGTCTCATGTTCTAACAAAGGTAATGGAGACAACATCATCCTATATTCTCCTATAGGAAAAATTCACAATTTCTCTTATAGGTTGAAATTTTTTTGTACAAACAATGTTGTTAAGTTTGAGGCAATATTATTGGGCATTGAAAATGCATATAACTTTGGTTGTAGCCACCTTACAGTATTTGGTGATCCTTAACTTATTGTGAACCTTTCGCGGAAGATTTATGTACCAAACAATAAGTTTCTTAAGCATTATACCCAAGTTGTTTGGATGTTGATTTCAAGTATGTTATCATTTAACATCACTCGTGTTAAAAGGAAACTTAATTCAATGGATGATAGATTAGGTGTTTTTGCTTCTTCCCCTACTCGAAAACGTTTACCTCAAAGACTTGATTGTTTGTTCCAACCTCTATATTGTCTGCACCTCCTTGATAACATAGAATCATGGAAAAATTTCCCTAGTGACGAAGGAATTTCCGATTTCATATAAAATGAACCTTTTAATCCCAAGGAAATCATCTCTATTGAAGACAAAAATTTTCCTAAAGGATTGAATCCTCTCAAAATTTCATTTTCTTAAAGTGATGTAGGCAACAAAGAAGCACATAAGGAAGATGAGTCAAAAAGGAAAGTTGGTGATACCATTTCCTTGAATATTGGGACATATGAATCTCCAAAGAGAATTAAATTAGGTGCCCAATGTTCTGATGAAGATAATGTGAAATTCACAGAATTACTTGTTGAGTTTCAAGATGTTTTTGCCTGGACATATAGGGATCTTCGTGGTTTTGATCCATCTCTCATAAAACATTCCATTCCTATCAAGGAAGGGGGAAAACTAGTTATGCAAAGGAAAATACTTATTAATCATGTGCTTGAAGCCACTATTAGAAAAGAAATGGAAAAATTGTTGAAAGCTAATATAATATTTCCACTTAAGTATTTTGAATGGGTTTCAAATCTAGTCATTGTTTGGAAAAATATCGGTCTGATCATATTGTGCATTGATTTCCATGCATTAAACAGGGAAAGTACCAAAAACCATTTTTCGCTTCTTAATATGGAAATGATTTTACAACAAGTTGAAGGGTCTCAAATGATGTCCTTACTTAACATTTTTTATGGATATAGTCAAATCAAGGTAAAAAGGACTAACATATATAAAATCACATTCACCACGTGATGGGGCACATTTAATATGAACCTATGCAATTTGGTTTATCTAATGTAGGTGTCACCTTTTAAAGAGATATGTAGAAAGCTTTTGGCAATCTAATCGATAAGATTATCCAAGTTTATCTTGACAATTTGACTTTTTATTCTAAAATCTCATTAGATCATTTCGATCCTCTTAGAAAAGTTCTTATGCACTGCATAAAATTTGGATTTTCTTTAAATCCTTCCAAGTCTATTTATGGTGTCACGAAGGGGAGGCTTCTCAGTCACATCGTTTGCAATTAAAGGATTAGTATAGATCTTGAGAGGATTAATTCCATTCTAAACCTCCCTACGCCCACCTCCAAGAAATAATTTCAAGATTTCGTGGGAATTATTAATTTTTTTCGTAGATTTGTTCCCAATTTTGTTGTCATTGTTAAATCAATCCATAATATTTTGAAGCAAGAACGTTCTTTTTATTGGAAAAAGGATGTCGAGAATTATTTCTGTGGGATTAAGATGGTGATCAGTGATGAACTGGCTTTGGCGAGACCAAATTTTGAGAAATATTTTATAGTATATACCAATGCCACTGAGAAAGGAATTTATTTTATCCTTTTACAATGTGATTACCAGAAGAATAAGAAACATGTAGCTTACATGAGTCAGATTCTATTAGACAATGAGTTCAAATATTATTATATTGATAAACATTCTTTCTCTCTTGTGAAAGCTATAGAAAAATTTAGCCATTTTATTTTGGGAAAACATACACAGGTAAAAGTCCCTTTGCATGCTGTCATTTTTCTACGTTCACAAAATTATCTTTCAAGAAAACATTGCACATTGGCTTGCAAAAATTCAGGAGCATGATTTGGAAATCGTGACTTCAAATATGATAAAGGGACAAGACTTGTCCCTTCACTTAGCTCAGCATGCTGAGCCAAGTGAAGAACTTGGCGATCAAGATAATCATCTTTCAATTTTATTTTATATTGAAAATAAAAATATCTCTATATTTGAGCATCCTTGGTATAAATATTTTGTGTATTATCTGTAGTATCAAAGGTGTCCAGATGAGTTAGATATTCATCAAACAAGGAGATTATGCCTTGAATTTTCTAATTATATCATTTTAGGGGACTCCTTGTTTAGAATATTTGTTGATGGTTTTCTGCTACGATGTGTAAATAATGAAGAAGAACATAAATGTTTACACAAGGTACATGGATCATCAACATTTTTCATTCATATTGTTGGCCATTTTCCTGATAATTTTGCTCCTTTCAATATCATAAGAAATGGTTATTACTGGTCCTCGATCTTTCATGATTCTTTTAAATTTGCAAGGTCCTATGATAAATGCCAAAACTCCACTGGAAAATAATGTCTTTCCTCCATGCCTTTAGACTATGTCCTTCCTTATTTCCCTTTTTATAAGTGGGGTATATAATTTATTGGCCCAATAAATCCTTCATCCTATGAAGGACATATCTTTATTTTGGCAACCAATGATTACTCTACTAAGTGGACCGAGGCCGCCCCTTTTAGACATGTTCAATATGAACGAGTAATATCTTTTCTAGATTCTAATATCTTTTCCAGATTGATCCTTCCATTAGAAATCATTACAAACAATGGTCCATCCTTAATTTCATCAAAATTGACTCAATTTATGGCTAAAGTAGGTTTCAATCATTTCACTTCATCTACTTATTATCCTTAGGGAAATAGGTAAGCGGAATCTACTAATAAAAACCTGGTCATAATTATAAAGAGAATCATAGAAGACAAACCTCATGAGTCGAACACACTTCTAACTTATGCTCTTTGGGAAGATTGTACAACCACTAGAGAATGTACATGATTTTCTCCCTTTCATCTTGTATATGACCAAGATGTTATTCTGCCTATTGAACTAGATCTTTCTTCCTTACAGTTGATGCTACTGACTGAGGAATTAAATTCTTTTGATGTTTCTCAAAGGATAAATACATTGCTAGCTCTGGAAGAAGATAGATTTTTTGCTTGGAAAATCTAAAAAGGAGGCAACAGACAGTAAATAAGTATTTTATCAAAATATAAAAGATCGTTCAATTTAAAATTGATGACAATGTCTTGTTGTGGGATTCATCCCATGCTAAGACAGGGAGACATTCTAAATTCTAAAAGTTATGGCTAGGTCCTTTCAAAATCACTTTTATCCTCGACACACATTCATATCTTCTTAAATACATGGATGAACAATTGTTTTCTTATGTAGGAGCATCGTCATCAATATTGAATAGGATGAGTGGAGGAAAAATAAGCACCCAATACAAGCATTTCAAATCATTTTAAAATTCCAAAAGAGGGGGCATCATCGTAAAATTTTGAAAATCCTTTAATTAAATCCCTTTTAGATGTTTTGAGGCTAGATCCATTGTAAAATATCATTGGAGATTGCATTTTATTCAATTCCTAACGGATTGTACATATATGGAGCGTCAACTCATATCTGAGTGTAATCGCCATTGATTTTAATAAGCCTTAGTAGATGAATGTATTAATTGTGACATGATAGCACTAAGGTGGTTGGTAGGAAGGCTCGAGAAGCCACTCCATGTATAAGTATATGTTATTTCTTCCCAAATGAGGTTGTTGATCATTATCTTAGAGATATACTGAAGATGAGTGTAGGAATTTGTTGAAGAGAACAATGGAGGACTATATGAATCCATGTATATATTTTCAGAATGAATATAATAGAGAGGGCTTGCTTCCAAATGTATGGTATTACTTATTTCTGAGATTTATGGAGTGAATGTCATGTTATATGTTTTATTTGTCATATGTTCTTGAGAATACATTTCACACTTAGATGTGAAAATGTTAAATATTGTTATAAGTTTCATTTATTTTCTCTTCTGAGAGTTCTATTGAAAGGAGTGGATAGTGCCCACAAGTAGTGCAAAGGGTGAGTGAATTTTGACTCAGAAGCTCAGGAGATATAATGTGAAACTTTGAATAACTCAGGTGCAAGGAGTGCACAATAGGTTAGAGGAGAGCTATGTGTGGAGAAGACCCATGCAAGGAGTGTGTCAGGCCAACACTTTGTCTAACTGTTGCTGAAGTCTCATAGGAGATGAGCACACAGAGTGCATAAGGATATTTTCATAAAAATATCTAGGTCTAAAACTTGTAAGAAGTTTGAATGATGGAAGGAGTGTGCTAAAGGCCTTATAACCTCAGGGGGAAAACGCTCATAAGAGATATAGATTTCAAGTGTCTTGAGGAGGACACTTAGAATTTTTTTTCTGAGCCCAAATGGTTTGAAGTGTTCAAAGAAGGCGTTCGAGGTTTGAATCACCTTGAGTAGAAATTTTTAGGATGGAAAACGCTAAATATTTCTCAAGGGAAGGAGTCCTTTTGAATTTTATGATTCAACAGATGATATTATCTCTAGAGGAGCCTGGATCATTCATTTTGTTTATATCTAGAGAAGCCACAAAGATGTTAACCCATGGGAGTACTTGGGACTCCACGTGTTTGACGAACTTTACATTTGGAGTGAAAAAGGAGTGTGGATTGTCGAAGGCCCAAATCCTGAATCACATGTGGGCCGTTAATTGGAAGGAACACATGTTCATAGACCCATGAGCCCATAAAATCGATATTCCGGAAGGAAGAGCGTAAAGTAGGGAAACAGTGAAAATATTCCAAAGCTACGACAAGTGAATAATATCTAGACTGATAATCTGGGATAGGGAGACATGGTTGAAAGAGGAAAACTCTATAAATTTGATGTTTGGGAGAAACCAGGTGTTTGTGATCATTATCTCCCAAATTCCTGAAGCCCAAACAAATCTGGAATGTTGATTCTATCGAGCTCGAGGAACCATCGATTGGAAAGTGGTAGCGGTTCGACAAACTAGTACTCCAGGAGAAAGTCGAGATAAATTTGATGTTTGGGAGAAACCAGGTGTTTGTGATCATTATCTCCCAAATTCCTGAAGCCCAAACAAATCTGGAATGTTGATTCTATCGAGCTCGAGGAACCATCGATTGGAAAGTGGTAGCGGTTCGACAAACTAGTACTCCAGGAGAAAGTCGAGATAATTTGCATAGGACGAGGACTTTTGGAGATCACTTCAGTCATCCATCATCGAGGACACACAACACTAAATCCTGATATATGTAGTTCTATCACTTTGGGGGAATCCTTAAGTAAAGATTTTTGGTGCAAATTTTCCCGGAGACCTGAAGGCCATAGTGAGTCTTCATCATCGATCAATGAAGCAACACGTGGAGTGAATATATTACCTCCACTATTTCATAATTTGAGGGCTTTGAAGAGTTGTAGCTCAAAATCTATCGGACTCTCCAAGTCTATAGTAGATCTAGGTCATCCTCCTGTCAAAGCCTAAGAGTCGTTGATCTATCACTAACATTTGTTCTTTGGTTTGTTACTATGAAATATATAAGGGGAGGTTCTTTGAAAACTCTTGAAGTATAGATAGAAGAAAACCTTAAAAACCGTAGATATTAGTGGAGATTTGGAATTGTCAATCCTTGTTGTGGTTCGATGCTCTGTCACTTCGATGTTTAGAAGGTTTGGATCCTTGTTTTGTTGGGAATCTCAAGGAATGATAGCTATGGAGTCCTGAATTCTTCAGAGACTGGAGGTTTGTCCCACGGTTTTATCCATGGTTCCCTTTAGAGGATCTGTTAGTTCTCGGGGACCCCCTAAAGGCATATTTGGAGTTTAGGAAGAAGATTTTAAGGCCTATGTAATGAATTTGAGGGATTAGAGAGAGCCTGCGAGATGATTCAACACTTGAAGTCAACGATCCTCAGACCGAGAGGTCACGCAAAACCTAGGAGAGAATGGGGTATGCATCAAGTGGTATCATAGACGGAAATAAGCTTTGTAAGAGAAGAATACATCTTGGAACCATGTCGCCAAGAAGATGAAGGGACAAACCTATAGAAAATCCATCAAAGGAAGAAGAAATGAGGAAACTATGTGTGATATTGGATGTCATGGAGTCACCATAGAGAAGAGAACCTGATGTTGGTAACATCATTGAATCCAGGAATTAATAAATGGAACTAGAAGGATCTACAGGACAGGATGATACAAAGGAACACTTATTGAGAGTTGTTGTAAAAATGGGGGCCAACAAAAAAATATAAGTCCCGATGTATGAAGGTAATTTGGATGTTGAGGAGTTGTTCTATTGGATAATGGATTTAGAAAAGTACTTCAATTATGAGGAGATCAATGATGAAAAGGAGGTGAAGCATGTTGTTGCCATATTGAAGGGACATGAAACATTGTGGTGGGATGAACTACAAGTTGATCGAACATGCAAAGGTAAGTAGAAAATTAAAATATGATATAGGATGGTAGATGAATTGAAAGATAAGTCCAAATACTATAAGACAAATTTGTTCAGAAGATTTCAAAACTCGAGACAGAAAGGCTTTTTAGTGACAGAGTACACTAAAGAATTATATAGACTGAGCATCCGAGAAGTACATTGAGATACTGATGAAGAAAAGGTTTCCAGGTATATTAATGGCATGAGATATGAAATCCAAGATGAAATCAATATTACGATGATTAGGACAGTGGGAGATGCTTATGAGGTGGCTCTGGAAGTAGAGGAGAAGTTGGACATAAAAAAAATTCCAACGGAGCAAAGGAAGAATCCTGATCAAAGAGAAGTAACTACTATGGTGAATTTCCAGAAGGAAGGAGAAGAAGATGGTACCTTTGAAAACTAGGTGACTAGAGGAGAAATATCTAGGGGTGGAAACTATGGTGGTAGAAAATATTTCTATAGGGGAAGAGGAAGAGGATGAGGTGGAGAAGTAAAGTATTATGCCTGTGGAAATATAGAGCATATGTCTTGGGAATGTCCCAAGAGAAAGAATGCAGTATCCATAGGATCTCACATTTTTTAAGCTCAAAGGTGGAATGTGGAGGCATAAGCAAAAGAAGATGGGAAGTCCCTCATGATGAGGAAGGTTCTCTTAGTACCAGAGAAAGAGGTGAAAGAGTAATTTTAGAGAAACAATATGTTCAAGACTTATTTCAAGACCCAGGATAGGGTAGGAAAGATTATTATAGACAGTGGAAGTACAAATAATTTGGTATCCACAAAAATCATGGAAAATTTGGAGCTAGATACAACTACACATATGAAATCGTACAAGGTATCATGGTTGAAGAAGGGACGCCCATTGATGGAAAGTTGGCAATGTAAGGTCGAATTTAAAATAGGTGGTTATAGGGATGAGATTTTGTGTGATGTAATACCTATGGATGTTTGTCATGTTTTGTTGGGGAGACCATCGAAATATGACATAAATATCATACATGATGGGATAAAAAATACTTACACCCTTGAAAGTAATGGTCATGCACATATGTTTTTTTCAATAGAAGATATGGAAGTGAAGGAAGAAGCTAGTTCGAGTCTACTTCTTATGAGTGGGAAGGAACCTTTGAAGGAGGAAGAAAATAACTAGTATTGAAATATGAGGATATGAGAGATCAATATGTCTCTTAAAATGAATTTTACAGATTCCCATGCTTGTGAGGAAGTGATGCAGAAAACATCCTAGGAAGAGGCCAAAGAAACAAACATTTTTGAAGCTAAAAGTTTGTGTGTGGTAGCAAGTGCACCAAAACATTTTCCATTGAAGACTGTCAAAGAGAAGGAGAATGGAAATATGCCAAGCTATGTTCAAGGATAAAAGAAGGAAAAGGAGGCATGCATAGTTATGATTAAGTGAAATTTCCCATAGGAGCATTTATATTCAACACTCATTCAATGGGAGAAAGAATTAGAGATGCTAGAAGAATGGTTAAACCATCCAAATGTAGAAGACGATTACCAGAGGGATGCAATCATGAAGGGTAGCAAAGGGGACCTTCAGGAAAGAAAATGTATTGAAGAGAAGGATGAGAAATCGATGGGTAGAAGCAGTAGAAACCTACAACAAAGTGATTATCAGGAGAGTGAGAGAGAGTTGCAGAGAAATAACCTGTCAAAAGATGAGACAAACAAGGAGAATATGGAGTTTATAAGGTTGATAGAAAGGTCAACTAAGGAGACCAGAGAAGAATGCAATGGTAAATTAGGTGAGTCCATGCAATGTGTGATTTGGAGACCATGAGAAAATCCTCCAACAATAGAAGCAAGGAGACAACTCCAATTTAAGGTTTGGGATCTAGGAGGACTTCAACTGTAGCAGCAACAGGGCCATGAGAAGGGACTCATGAATTTTTCAATCGAGGAGTATGTTTCAAGAACATCATCATAAATCTTGAAGAGGCCAAATGGAGGAAACTCAGTAGCCAGTGCACATGTTTCAACTCAGTTTCAATTACCAAAGGAGGGTTCATCATCTTAAGATTTGAAAATCTTGTAATTAAAGCCCTTTTAAATGTTTTGAGTCTAGATCCATTGTAAACAATCATAGCAGATCATATTTTCTTTAATTCCTAAAGAATTGTACAGATATGGAGCATCATATCGTATCTGATTGTAATGGCCATTTATTGTAATAAGCCTTAGTAGATGAATGTATTAACTGTGACATGATATATCTAATGTAGTCGATAGGAAGGCTCTATATGCCACTCCATGTATAAGTATATGTATTTTATTCCCAAATGATGTTGTTGATCATTATCTTAGAGAGATGTTGAATATCTGTATAGGAAGTTGTCGAAGAGAACAATGGAGAACTGTATGAATTCGTGTATATATTTTATGAATGAATATAACAAAAAAGGTTTGTGTAATCTAACCCAAATTTCACATTTTTTTTTTCAAAAGGGACACACTAAAGTATATTATGTATGAAAATTGTTCATATCACAAGACAAATTATGTCTCAATCCATTAATTAACTCCCTTGTAGGTGTAACATTATCATCACTCATTCTAAAGGCTACAAGAGTGCTTATGTTTTTCACCTCATTTGTTGATAAGGTTCGTTATTTAGAAGTAACATCATCATAATGACAATTTGGTGGTTATACCTATCAAGGTCCATAGCCTTGCCATAATTATTCCACCCATTATTTAAGTGATACAATGTTTGTAAATATTTAACGACATAATTAAGGCTTATTAGATAAGTCATACACTATATCTATAATACAATCTAATGTTATGAAAAAGACTTACTATGGAATTATTATATTAAGTTTATAATACCATTCAAAATTTAATTCAAGGCATAAATACATAATCCGTACCTTATGCTTTGACATACCTTTTACAATGTAATCATGATTTAAACCTTACGCTATAGTTTGACATAGGGAAGATTCTAGGGTTTAAACCACTAGCTCCCAACCAACCCGGTGGTTGTCGAATCCCAAATTAATTGAAATAATATAATGGAATTATGATCCACATAGCTATACATTTATGACCCTAATGTGTCCCAACTAGTTCACATTACAATTAAGGTTCGATCTTTGTGGAAGTCGAGGAGAATTTAAGGTTGATGATTGTAGGATAGTCCAAACCTAGGATTACAATATTAAGTTGTAATTTTCCATTAATGGTGTCAGGCCACCATTACTCCTTCTGGTCTGATGTTGAGGGGAAAACCCCACTCCTGTCTCACCACTTAATATGGATTCACATGGTAGTGTACTATTCAAACTTCTCAAAATCAAGAGGCACGAAGTGCCATTTCCTTCATGGTAAAGTTATTGTACTCTTTCTCTATGGTAGCAAGGTGATGGTGTCACGAGGGTAACCTTATAAGAGTCTCTCTCTATCTAGTAGCAAGGTAACATAGGCCATGCAAATATTTTCATCTGTCTCTTTGGTAGAAAGTAGCAATCCTGTGTTGGTAATTGGTTCGGCTCTATTGTAATAAGTAGCATTGTTGCGTTGGTACTGGTTCAACTCTATGGAAGAAAGATGACAATGTCAAGATAGTTAACTTGCTCGAGTGTTTAGAAGCGACTGTTGCAATTATCCCTCGTGTAGACCACGGTAATTGTTCCCTCTAGACACCTTCTTTTCTAGAATTATCGTTAAGGTATAGTGGTGTTTAAAATAGATTTGAAGTAATGTTTCTGTGTAAAAGGGTTTTTCCCGAACAATAGTTTCATAAATCCTTTCCTTTCCTTTTGGGTTTCCTATATATCAATCCTTCATTTCTATTTGGTATCCCCTAAGGAATGATTCATGGTATTGTCCTATACTCTGCATGTTGCACTCTCTGTGGTAGCTATCCTCTGTCTACATAGAATTTTCATTTTTATGGGTTGTATCTCTATCCACGTTGAGTGCATGTGTTGTGAATCTTTGTATAGAAATTTTATTATCGGTGGATTTCTTCGTTGTTTGTGTAGCATGAACACATTATGTTCCTTTGTTTGTGCAATTTATTTATTAAACAAAATCCCTCTCTCTATGTAGAGTGCATGATTTATTTTATATTTGTTTGTATATTACTCTTCTATGTGCAAAGTCGCGTGTTCATTATTCCTCTATATATGCGATGCATATATGGGATTTTGTTCTATGTAAGAAAGGTTTCAATCGACAATGTTAAATATTTTATCATGTTACCTAAGTCAGGTAGTGGCCAGGCAAGGTTTCTCATATCCTTATCTTCGTTTGTGCTCTTTAAATATTTATACACTTAAGTTTTGTTACAGGTTACTCATTTACTCGACACACTGTGTTTTCTTTTGGGAAATCCCTTAGTCGTTTGGATGGTATTTCGTGCCTCTTTACACAAATTTTTCTTGGTTAAAAAAAAAAACTTGTCAAGGATTATCATACCTTATCTCCATCACAATCAACCTATCCACAATAGGTATTTGGGTTCCATCTTCTTCCACCAGTGCTTGCGAGAATTTATGAATAGTTTTATGTAGTCCATTTATATTTACATTTCACTTAGATAAGGAGTTTTTATTTTAAAAAAAAAAGGTTTTGAAATTCTTGGGTCTTTATGGTACCCCAAGTGTAATGTTTGGATAACGACCTATTGATTGTAATAGTTACTTTTGCAAGACAATATGAGGTCTAGTGTATCAACTATATTTCTGGGTTAATAGATGTAAATAAAGAATGTACTTGGACTTTTATTCTTTAAACCTATTCTCACAATGATAGTAGCACAAGAATAATGAAGTCTCATTTTATTTATTTTCTGCAATAATTGATTATGTACAGATTTGAACAGTAATCAAAATATAGATCTTTATTGGCCAATAGACATATAAAAATGGTTATATATATATATA
>CBVK0100048033.1:0-10743 GCA_900067695.1 Picea abies
GTAGCATGATATATTATAAGATGTATACTTTGTTGTACCAGCAAGCCCAACAACTAGAAGCAAGGTCTATACCATCCCTTACTTGTACCCACTCGACCTTGGGAAACTATTTCCATGGATTTTGTGGGAGGTTTACCAACAACTAGGAAGGGACATGACTATCTATTTGTGGTAGTTGATAGGTTTTTCAAGATGTGCATTATCATGACATGTAAAAATACCATCAAAGGAAAAGAAGTAGCAAACATGTTCTTTGAACAAGTCTAGGTGCAGTTTGGGATACCAAGGAGCATCATATCAAACAGGGATACCATATTTCTCAATGCATTCTCGACTACATTGTGGTAGAATATTGACACTCAGATCAAGAGTTCTACAACATTCCATCCACAAATAGATGGGAAGACAAAAGTATTCAACAAGAACTTGGTGCATATTTTGAGGGGTTACAATCAGAAGCATTTGAAGATCTAGGATGAAAACTTGATCTATATACAACACTCTTATAATAGAGCAATCCACACTTCTACCAGTAAGTCACCTTTTGAAACTTGCTTTGGATATTTCCCACCTTTACCCTTAGATATTGTATATGGACAGCAAGGAGAAGTGAGGGAGGACCTCACAAGAGATACATTAAAAGAATAAAAATGTGTTCAAAAGATCAAGAAAATACATTTGCAAGTACATGAAACGTTGAAGAACTCACAAGAAAAGTACAAGGATAAACATGACCAGCACAGAATAAAGAGAACATTCAAAGTGAGAGATAGAGTATGGTTACAACTAAATAAGGAAAGACTATAGGGTCTTGGTAAGAAGTTCAAGTCTCTGTGGTATGGTCTTTTTGACGTATTGGAAAAGGTGGGAGATAACTCCTATAGAATCAATCTACCCCCATACATGTGCATTTACTTAGTAGTGAATGTGGAGAATACCAAAATCTATGATCCTTCCATGCGGGATCAAGGTGTGGGTCATACCGTCCATAGAGGAATTAGCAACAAACGAAAAAAGAGTTGGAAGAGGACACAATTTTGTAGAAGAGGTAAAAAACTACAAGACATGGGCAGCCTGAGCTTTGGCGGATTGGGTTAAAAGGACAACTTCCAGGCAAAGAAAAGTGGTACTCCACGAAAAAGGTAGAGGAAAATTTTCCTCACTTTGTTTAGTAAATATTTTGGGGACCAAAATCCTCCATAAATGGTGAGGTATGATATAGATTGGATCATTATATTATTTTTTATCTATCTCTATGCTTTATGGATGAAAAAAATTGGAGGAATCAACTTTCAAATCCATTTTAGCGGTTAGTCCAAATTTGGAAATATGGGTCCAAAAAAATGTCTGAAATATTCTAGATCCATTTTGAGGCATAAAATGACACTTATTTTCCATCTATATTCTACACATTGAGACCTTTCCAACAGTTCAAGAATCATCTCAATAGGAGTTCATATGGGAAATTTATGCCTCCTGAAAGTTGACCTACGGTATTGATCACCATGGTGCGAGTAGATGGCACTTCAACCCCCATTACTTAAATGTGTGGGGATAGCCACATAGTATATTTATATAACATTCTAGAAGGTCCAAACTGGATCACTAATTGAGGGTTGAGGAAATCAATTCCCTAACCCTATACAACTATCGGGTTAACTTAAATATCGGTCTGGTACGAGGAGAAGGTGTTCCATTCTATGTTATGGTATTGTGTTCAACAGTAGAGAAGAACAACTGGGAGTGAGAAAATTAGAAATCATAATAGAGGGGGTTAATTTTTTATAGTAGACTAATAGAACACACATCTCAGGTGACTCCATAGAGAGTGCCCTCTCCTTTATACTTGCATTATTTCCATACTGAAAAGAGAGAAGAGCAACCTCACCTTCTAGTTGGATTTTCTTCTATTAGGGTTTCCTACATAAAAAAATTGTGTTATTTTGTGGATTGTGTGTGATTTTATTTTACTATTATTTTTTTTTTCATTTTAAATATTTCATGCATAAGCAAAAAATCAGTAACTAGTGATTATGGAATCTAAAGGAATTTAACATTCATAGTGTAGATTTTAAATTTATTTATTAGATATGTCATGTTGAACTATTCTAGGTTAATATCCACAACAATTTATAGATCAACGGGAACTTGGTGCATATTTTGAAGGGTTACAATCAGAGGAATCCAAATAACTAGGATGAAAATATAATCTATATTCAACAATCTTGTAATAAAGCAGGCCATACTTTGACTAGTAAGTCCCCTTTTGAAACTTACTTTGGGTATTTTCCTCCTTATCCCTTTGTATGTTGCATATGGAAATAAAAGAGGAGGGAAGAAACCATATGAATAGTATTAAAATAAGAGAATTATATTGAAAAGATTAGGAAAATCCATTTTCAAGTACATGAGACACTGTAGAAGTCATGTGAAAGGTACAAGGCACCATATGATCAACAAAGAACAGAAAATCATTCAAACTAGGAGATAGATTTTGGCAATAGATAAACAACAAAATACTATAGAGTCATGGTAAGAAGATCAAGACTCTATAGTATGTCCCTTTTGATTTATTGGAGAAGGTGCAAGATAATTCATATAGACTTAGTCTACCCCCATAGATGTGCATTTACTCAGTAGTAAATGTGGATAATTTGAAACTCTATGAGCCTTCCTTGTTGGATCAGTAAGAGGAGGAGGAGGTTATACCTACCATAGAGGACTTAGCACCAAATTCTAAGGAAGAGTTGGAAGAAGACATAGTTTTGCATAATAAGTCTAGAACAAAAAGACAGGGGTAGCATGACCTTTGGAAAATTGGGTTGAAAGGTCAACTTCCAGGGAAAGAAAAATGGTACTCCAGGAAGAAGGTAGAAGAAACATTTCCTCGCATCATTCAATAAATATTTTGGGGACCAAAATCCTCCCTGAATGGGGAGGTACTATCCATATTGGATCATTATATTATTTTTCATCTATGTTGATGCTTTCAAAGTAGAAAAAAATGGAGGAATCAACTTGCAGAGCCATTTTAGCAGCAGCTTCCAATTTGGAAAATTGGATCCAAAAAAAACATAAGAAATCTTTCAAAACAATTTTGAGTCATCAAATGACATATTTTTTTGGACCAAACCTACTCTCAAGAAATATTCTATATTATTTTCACAAAGACCTTCCCAATGGTGCAAGAATCGCCTCAATCATCGTTCGTATGTGAATGTTATGCCTCTCACAATTTGACCTACCATGTTGACAACCATGGTAAGTTATACCTCTCACAAGTTGAGCTACTATTTTTACCACCATGTCACAAGCAAATTCCATGTCATCCCTCGTTACTCAAAATGTGCAGGGCTAGCCATGTGGGGAATTTCAAGAAGATTCAATAAGTTACAAACCTTATCACTAATTGAGGGTTAAGTAACTCAAAACCATATCCCTAGATCACTATCAGGATATGTTAACTATTGGGCCACTAGGAGGAGAATGGATTCCATTCTTTTGCATTGTATATTATTCCATAGCTGAGAAAAACATCTGAGAGTCCTATTTTGTGAGCATAATAAAGAAGGAGGAGGATTTTGTAGTATTTTTTTAGGCCACGGTGTCAAAAGGTAACTCCATAGTGAGTTCTCTTTCCTTTGTATGTTCATTTTATAAATGAAGCATAGAGACCAAGGCATAGGCCTCAGCTTCTAGTTCGATTGTCTCCAATATTGGGTTTCCCACATCAAATATTGTATTCATTTGTGTGGATGGTGTGTATTTTTTGAATTTTATTTCATTTTTATATTTAAGTTATTTCTTATATTTAAGTTACTTCTTATATTCAAGAAAATATAGTAATTAACTAATATGGGATCTAAGGAAATAAACTACAAAAACTTAATATTTCATAATAGTTTAAGATCTATTGTGACGAACTATTTAAGTGGAATATCCACAGAAGTTTATGGATCATATTGTTATCAAAGCATGTTTCTTTAGGGTGTTTGTGGGAAGTTGCAAGAATCTAGGAATTGATTTAAGAAGAATGTCATTGAACACTATCCATGGTTGACAATTCTATTCATAAAAACTCTCGAGATCCAGAAAAGGAGAGATTTTTTATCTTGGAAGAGAAATTCATTGACATATCTCACAACATGTCCATCCTCATAGTGGCTCTAGTAGGAAAAATCCATCCATATGGATAGGTTGGAGGCTCTAACTCTTAGATTGAATCAAAAGGGAAATCGAGAGATAATGAATACCTAGAAAAGGAGTCGAGGACATAGCATCCCAGTTCGAGTGTCATTAACCCTTCATATTCCCTATTCAATATGGAAGAAAAAATGGACATAAGGCCATACCATGGTGAGATCAATGCATTAAAACTAAATCATTTGTTGTAGAAACTAGAAATTTATTTCAGCATTCACCATGTAGATGAGGAGCAAAAGATATCATTGCTAGACTAAAGTTAGATTTTCATGCTTTAACTTGGTGTGAAAGTCAAACAGAGAAAATTAGACTGGAGGGTGATCCAACAATAGCTAAGTGGAAGGATTTTGAAACCCTAATTAATTCCCAGTTCTATCATTTTGGGTATGTAGAGGACTAGTGGGTCCATTAGAATTACTTCACATCAAGGTAGGGGCATAGTGTACAAGACTACACCACCGAGTTTAGAAAGATGGTCATTATGTTGGGTATCTCTCCCAAGAATCCATATATACTCCTCAATTATATAGGGTGTTTACATAGTCATCTATGAAAGCAAGTGATATTTTTCAAGCCAAGGATAGTGGATGAGGTATGTTTACAAGCACAATATCTACAAAACATAGTGCACAAGAAAGGGCAGGTAAGTAGTTCCAAGCAAAAAGAGCACCAGAAATATTCCAAGGAGGGGAAAATATGTGCAAGGGAGGGGGGGGAGAATAAGGAGGCAATAGCCTCACATCAGTGCAAGGATCCCAACAACCATTGTAACCATTTCAATATTTATGGTCACACTAAGGAAATGTGTTGGAAACTACATCTAGAGTTGAACCTAAGGAAATGTAAGAATGATGCAAAGAAAAATAATCTTCTAGCCATGAATTCAAGCAATCAGGTCAAAATAAGCCTTCATGTGAATGAGAATATTTTCCTCGCATTAGTTGAGAAGGAGGTGAATTTGAGTATCTGTCATCACTAGGAAGAGAATGAGATGACCAAACACTTCGAAATCAAGATCCAAGTCAAGAATACAAGATAAACATTTTTTTCAACTCTAGTTCATAGGATAATCTCATAGTATCATATCTAGTTAGGAAGCTTGGATTGGAGATTTTTTATCATCCTAGCCCCTATCCATTGGGTTGGGTAAACAAGGATGCAAATATAAAGGTAATGAAATAGTTTAAAATTATTATTTTTGTAATTGTAGACTTCATTAACGAAGTGGTGTTAGATGTAGTACCCATGGACATGTGTGGTGTAGTGTTTGGGATCCCCTACATGTATATGAAGGATACAATATTCATGCAAAGAGACAACTTGTATCACTTAATCAAGGATGGGAAGTCCTACATAATAAATGCACACAAAGGTAAATTGAAGATGTCACTGGTAAGTATCAACCAAGCCAAGAAGTTGATTAGTTCCAGTAAAAAATATGTTTTACTTCAACCAAGCCAAGAAGTTGATTAGTTCCAGTAAAAAATATGTTTTACTTTTCTTAAGAGAAAATAAATCTGATGATCAATCAATAAGAGTAAAGGAATCCCTAGAGGGGTGTACTAAAAAGCAGAAAAATTAGTTGGACGAATTTCTATAAGCATACAGAGGAGTGTTCCAGGAGCCTAAAGTGATAGCAACCAAGAGGGAAGTGGAGCACGAAATATATTTATTTTCACACTTCCCATGTTGAACATTTGATTGTATAGACATACCTTATAGAATAAAATCAAGTGAAGAAGTAGTTGCAGTAGCTACTGGAGTAGGGAGTGATTTGATCAAGAACCTCACCTTGTGAGTAACCTATTATTATAGTACCAAAGAAGGATGGGACTTTTCGGATGTGTATCCTTTACAGAGATTTAAACATGATTACACTCAAAAATTAGTTCCCTCTACCTAGCATCAATGATTTGTTAGACCAGTTGCAACACGCCAAGTACTTCACCAAGTTCGATTTGAAATTAGGATACCTCCAGGTACAAGTCAAATAAGAAGACACCTAGAAAACCTCCTTCAAGAAAAGAAAAGATCTATATGAATGGTTGGTAATTCCATTTGGTTTATGTAATGCACCAACTACATTTATGAGACTCATGAATGATGTATTATGCCCATATTTACATTCATATGCTATAGGATATTTGGATGATTTATTGGTTTATAGATCTACCTAGTAATAGCACATATCACATCTTATGTGGGTGTTAGATACCCTAAAAGGGTACCAATTGTTGGCTAACCTCAAGAAATGTGATTTTTCTTAGCAGTCATTGCTTTATTTGGGTTGTGATCAATGGAGGGGAAATCAAGGTATATCCTGCAAAGATGGAGGCCATCATGAAATGGGAATCATGATACTTATGAAATTTCGTAGCTTCATTTTCAACAATAGTTGAACCACTCCATGCCATAACAATGAGGGTTAATAGTTTATAGTGGGAGGGGAATAAATAGAAGTATTTCGATGAGATGAAAATAAAGACCAGTCAAACACCATTTATCTCATTACCAAACTTGAAAAATACTTTCAAAGTGGAGATATATGCAAGTGGGTATGCCATGGGAGCAGTTTTGATGCAAGGAGGAAGGCCTATATGCTATCATTCTGAAATATTTCATGGGGTAGTTCTCAGCTACCCTACCTATGACAAGGAACTTTATGCCCTGGTTCAAACTGTCAAGAAGTAGAAGCATTATATGATGGGAAAGGACACCATCATCCACATTGATCACCAACCTTGACAAGATTTTCATGCCTAGAGTAAGCTACAAAAAACTAGACATTACTAGTGGATGGGGTTTTTACAAGAATTTCGTATAGTCATCAGGAATAAGAATGAAAAGGAGACCATCATCCACACATATCACCAGCCACTATAGTATTTGAAGGCCTAGAGTAAGCTATAGAAAACAACACATTACAAGTGGATGGGGGTTTTACAATAGTTTCATCTAGTCATCAGGTTTGAGAAGGGAATCACTAATAAGTTGGTGGACATGCTTTCAAGGCCACCCACATCCAATATTATAGCTTTGGGAACTCTTATGCACATTGATTATTTTACCCATGATGCATAAAAAGAGGCATGGACATAAGATAAGGAATTCAAATAGGTTTTTCAGTAGCTACAAGGCCAAATTTATGTAGAAGAAGGTGAAAATAAGGTTGACTATCATCTCCATAATGGGTTCCTTGACAATATCTATGTTTGTAAAGGTGAAATATTTCATATTATCAGAGAGGCTCACAGCTCCAAGGTTGTAGGACATTTTGGTGTTGTGAATACATTTTCTATCTTTAAAAAGTATGTGTATTGACCCGGAATACAAGAATATGTAGCACGGTATATTAGAGGATGTATACTTTGTTGTACCAGCAAGCCCTGTAACAGAAAGTTAGGTTTATACCATCCCTTACCTATACCCACTCAACCTTGGGAAATTATTTCCATGGATTTTTTCGGAGGTTTACCAACAACCAGGAAGGGAAATGACTATATTTTTGTGGTAGTTGATAAGTTCGGCAAGATGTGCATTTGTATGCCTTGTAAAAAAATCATTACATTACAACAAGAAGAAAACATGTTTTTTGAATAGGTATGGGTGCACTTTGGGATACCGACCAGTATCATTTCAAAATTGGATACCATATTTCTTAGTTCCTTTTTGGACTACACTTTGGGAGAATATGGACACTAATTTGAAGATATCTACAGCATTCCATCCACATATAGATCAAAAAAAAGAAGTGGTCAACAGGGCTTTGGTGCATCTTTTGAGGGGTTACAATAAGAAGCATATAAAGACCTAGGATGAAAATATAATCTATATTCGTCACTCTTATAACATAGTAGTTCATACTTCTACTGGTAAGTCCCCTTTTGAAGCTTGATTTGGGAATTTGTCACCTTTTCCCTTGGATGTTTCATATGGACAACAAGGAGGAGTGAGGGAAGACACCATAGGAGAAACATTAAAAGAAGAAAATTTTATCAAAAATATTAGGCAGATCCATTTCCAAATATAGGAGACACTGGAGAAGTCATAGGAAAAGTACAAGGCATGACATGATCAATACAAAACAAAAAAAATATTAAAAATGGGAGATAGATTATGGTTATTATTGAACAAGGAAAGACTACAAGATCCTAGTAAGAAGATCAAGGATTTGCAGTATGGCCCTTTTTAGGTATTGGAGAAGGTGGGAGATAACACTTAGATAATCAATCTACCCCCATACATGCACATTTACTTAGTAGTGAATTGGGATAATTTGAAACTCTATGAGCCTTCAATGTTGGATTAAGAGGAGGAGAATGTCCTACCTACCATAAAGGACTTAGCACTAGATGCTCAGGTAGAGTTGGAAGAAGACATATTTTTTTTGAATAAGTACAAAACTAAAAGATAGGGGCAGCATGGCCCTTTGGCATATTGGATAGAAAGGACAACTTTTAGGCAAATAAAAATTGTACTCTAGGGAGAAGGTAGAGGAAAATTCCCCTCACCTCATTCAGTAAAGAGTTTGAGGACCAAAATCCTCCCTCAATTGGGAGGTGTGATACAGATTGATCATTATATTATTTTTCATCTATATCGATGCTTTCAAAGTGGAAAAAAATGAGTCATCATCATGTAGATCCATTTTAGTAGTAGGTCCCAATTTGGAAAATTGGGTCCAAAAAAATCGTCTAAAATATTCCATAGCCATTTTGAGGAATAAAATGGATTTTTTTTCATCCAAACTTACATTGAAGGAAAATTGTATATTCTACAAAGTGATACATTTTCAACGATGCAAGAATCGTCTCAATCAGAGTCTGTATGTGGAATTTATTCCTGCCACAAGTTGACCTACCATGTTGATCACCATGGTATGAGTGGATTCCATGTCACCCCCCATTACTCAAAACATGTGGGGATATACACATGGGGAATTTATAGAAGATTCTAGAAGGTTTGAACCTTGTCACTAATTGAGGGTTGAGGAAGTCAAAACCCTATCCCTAGATTGTTATCGAGCTATGTTAAATATTGGGCCACTAGGAGGAGAAGGGGTTCCATATTGGGCCACTAGGAGGAGAAGGGGTTCCATTATTTTTCATTGTATATTGTTCCATAGATGAGAAAAACATTTGAGAATGGTATTTTTTTAGCATAACAGAGGAGGATGAGGATTATGTAGCGGTTGTTTAGGCCACTGTGCCAAAAGGTAACTACATAGTGATTTATGATTCCATTGTATGTGCATTTTATAAATAAAGAAAAGAGAGAAGAGCATAGACCTTGCCTTCTTGTTGGGTTTTATCTTGTATTAGGTTTCCCATGTCGAATCTTGTATTCATTTGTGTGGATGAAGTGTATTTTGTTTCTATTCTTTCATTTTTATGTATAAGTTATTTCTTAAATTCAAGCAAAGCTAGTAATTAACTAATCTGGGATCTAAAGAAATTAATTGCAAAAATTTAAGATTTAAGAATAGTTTAATATATGTTGTGACAAACTATTCCACTGGAATATCCACGATAATTTACGAATCATATTGGTATCATAGAAGGTTTATTTGGGGAATTTCTTGGAATTTTCAGGGATCTAAGAATTTGTTTAATGATAAATTCATAGAACCCTAGACATGGATGATGAGTATGCTAAAAAAAACCCTCAATATCTAGTAGACGAGAGATTTGGTAGGCTGGAAGAGAAAGTCACTGACATATATTGCAATATTTCCCTCCTCATGGCGACTCTAGAAAGTAATCATGGACCATAAGGAGAGGTTGGAGGCTCTAATTATGAGATCATATTAGAAGGGAAATCATGAGATAATGAAGACCCACAAAAGGAGTCAAGGAAAGAGCCTGATAAAGAGGAGCCTAGTTCGATTATTGTTAACACTTCACAATTCCTATTCAAGATGGAAGTTAAAGTGGATATAAATCCATACCAAGGTGATATCGATGCATTAAAACTGAATGATTAGTTGCATCAACTAGAATTTTATTTCAACATTCATCGTATAGATGAGGAGAAAATGATATCATTTTCCATATTGAAGTTAGAGGATCATTCTTTAACCGTGTGGAAAAGTCACACATAGATACTTACGTTGGAGGGTGATCCACTAGTAACTAAGTGGGAGGATTTCAAAACCCTCATTAAGTTCCAATTCTATCATATTTCCACTAGTAACTAAGTGGGAGGATTTCAAAACCCTCATTAAGTTCCAATTCTATCATATTAGGTGTGTAGAGGACCAATGGATCCATTGTCATTACTTTAGGAAAAAGAAGGGGAAGAGTATACAGGAGTACACCATTGAGTTAAAAAAGATGGTCATCATGTTCGGTATCTCTCTGAAGAACCAAAATGTACTCTTCAAATATCTAGGGGGTCTACATAGTCATCCACAAAATCAAGTGATGATTTTCAAGCCAAGGATAGTGTTCGAGGAATGTGTACATGAACAGTATCTAGAAAACATAGGACGTTGTTGGCAGCCAACCCATTTTTTTTTTATTGCTCTCAAAAGCTGCCTAC